>WBMW01002256.1:615857-712437 GCA_013396635.1 Penelope pileata
AAAAAAAAAATGCAATGTCAAACCGTGGATTTATGAGGAATCATCGCAGTGCTCGCTGCTGCGCAGCTCAAGGTCAGAGCAGAGGAGTGCCTCCACCTGCGGGCATGGAAGCGAGCGGTGGGCTCTGGGGACTGAGGCAGCGGGGTGCCGGCGTACCGTGCGAGTCCCCCCCTTGGCAGCACGCTGGGCACAATCTTTGCGGGAAAGTCCCTTTCCAGCCCCTTATAAAGTCGTTATTTTGTGTCTTGGGTGAGAAAAGTGCTTCCTATTAATAAATGTGACCTGCTGAAGTTGTTAACTGTGGTCAGAGAACCTGGAGAACATTTCCCCTTGACCAGCTCCCTGTAGTCCACAGGCACTGAGCAGCTCTGGCTGTTGCATTAGCTGGTGATGCAGTGTGGAGTGCCTAACGCAGTTAAAAGAAGACAAAGAACCCATTACAGAAAAGCTTAATAGAAGAAAATCGCTGTCTGCTCTAATTCTAATGGCAGCACTGACCACACAAACATTTCGGTGAATGCCTTTAAAACAACTGTAACAAACACATGTCTCCAAGCTATTTTTGTACTAGGCACTGAGCAGGATAAATACATTATAGAATCAACACATCAAAGCATTATCAAACTTGCTGTTAGATGACATGATTTCTGTGTATGCTATCTAAAACAAGCCTGCTCTCTTATGCTTGCAGTGAAACTGTTCCGCTAACAGAGAGCCAAAAAGAAGCAGCTCTGAAAAGTCCCTGCGTCAGCCCAGGGCACAGCTCAGCCTAGGAAGGAGCTGTGAACTTGTAGCACTGCATTAACTTTCTTGAAATGCATTAAAAAAAAAAATACAGACAACAAGAAAACAAAACTTAGACACGAAGAGCTTAACAAAACAAAACACCCTCTCCCAACTCTGAAAAAGAAATTCCCTCAGTATGTGGGAGAAGTGCAGATAGGCACTGGCAACAGAAGCGTGTGCATCTCTCCTTTAGCTGAGGACAGGAGAGGCCAATTCCGATGGCTCTCAGCCAGAGTCCTTGGCTTGCTTAATCCTTGGGCATTTTTAATTGCTGTACATAAATGTCACTTGGAGTATTACTTCAAAATGAAGAATTGAAATATTGGTTTTCTAAAAGCTTTAAATAAGCATTGTCACCAAGATCATGGGTTTTTGTTTTGTTTTTTTCCCCCCTCTCTTAAAACAAAGTAGCATCACTTATGACTCATTTCCCTAAAGCTTTTACATTTCAATACAGCAATAACAGTAATTACTGCCTAAGAAAGAGTTCATGAAAGGTTCCTGACCAGTTTCATTAAGAGGCTTTTAACAAACAGCGCAGTATTCTGATAGAACGGGATCCACATCTAGCTTCCCTATTTCTCTGCTCAGCACAAATGGCAAAATGATCTTTGGGATGAAGCTGCTTACCCTGAATCAAAGGGCAGATGAGGGACAAGGGGACAGGAAAATCACTAGGGAAAAGAGTAATAAAACAACCACTATACTGTCAATAAACACATTACAGTGAAATAAAGTGAAAAACAGTTGGAAAATATCAACTCCTATATATTGCTAATATAACTTATTGTTTTAATTGATAGGGCACACTGAAGTCTTCAGAAACAGCTGCTTTGCACTGGAATAAGTAAATAGTTCTTTCTGTAAGCATTACTTCCCCTAATAGTTCATAATCTATAGGTCTGAACTAAAATCTAAAAAAAAGAAAAAGAAGATTCCTACTAACATCAGAAGGATCTGGATCAGTCCCTAGAATTTCCATATTTGGAGTCAGGTACTTACAAATTAGGAAAAAAGTGTTCCCCCTAGATTTTAGTGAAAACAAATGCAAGGACAAAGTATTCACTGTAAACTCTTGGATTTCCAAATGAGTTTACCCAGACACTCCAGATCAATACAGAATGCAACTTATTTTACTTTGAAGTACTTGAAATGCATGAAATCACTGGGGAGAAGATGTGCTTTTGTTTGTTTTAAAGGAGACAAACCACAGCAGCAGTCCACTTTAAATGCAGAACAGAAAATTTTCCCTGAACATATGAAGTGTGCGATGAGGCTCTTAAATAATCAAGCATTTTCTGTGAAGATTTTTAAATAAAGCTAGAAGAACCACCATGAGAAAGACAGCACTAGAACATCACTTCTATGAAATTCAATTCTATTCAACACAGATGTAGTTCAACGTGCATTTTCAGAACATCAGTGAGGGTTTAGCAGCACTGGTCTATGCATGAGGCACCTGCGTGTTGGCAACGGAGTGAGCCTGAAGCACCTACACAGGTGTGAGGAGGATACACTGACGTGCAATGTTCCTGGGCTACAAAAGGCAGAACTATGCCAAACTCGAAGTTCAGAGCTAGCCAGTACTAGCAGGCACATAAGCAGTTATCTTTTCTAGTTTCTGTGTATGTATAATATGGCACTATTAAACAAAGCAATCAGAGGAAAAAATCAATTATCAACAATTTGAAAGTATATTTTGTTGCAAGAAAATCTGGTTTTTTAGTTGTCGAATTAAGCTGGGACAATCTAGTCCCATCTTCCTTCAAAAAAGGAATCTTCACCCCAAACAGACTGTCATAAAATGACTAATCTTGACTTAGTTTAGTACTATGGCTTCTTTTTGAGAAAGAGTTGCTAAAATACAGATAGCATTTAATAACAAAATAAAGCAAAACCAATCTTAGAAATATTCCTAAGAAATTAAATTTGATTGTCATCATATAAGGTAACGATGGCCAAGACGTGACTTGCAAAAATGCACTATGTAACGGTTTAAGCACACCAAAAAAAAAAAAATTGATAATAAGAATAAATTCCTGCCACAAGGATGACCACACATACTAGATGCAAGTTCACCAGTCTGGTAGTAATAAAAAAAAGTGCAAAAAACAGCTGTGTTGAAGCAACATATACAGAATACAGAAGCTGATCAGCTTCTTGGAGACTGTTTGCAGGGTACATTTCATTTGCACACAGTATTTTAACATCCATCCCTGTTGCGAGAGAAGAATTTCCTCCTGAACTGGCCTGTCCTAAAAAGACAGAATCTGAATCTTTCAAAGATGGCAACAAATTGAGTTAGATGCCCAAACCTCAGAGAGGGTCTCCCAGGAACACTGAAAACTTGCATACAATTTTCCCCGCTGTTGACTGAAGAGCATTGCTAGAATTTTTGGTCATAAGGTAAACGCTGAATTCTACAAGTAAGCATTTCTATCAGCCTTCTTATTTCAAAGAACAAAGGTAATATTTACAACTTAAGCACATGGCAAGAAATAACAGATGGGAAGAAACAAGCAGATGGGTGAACACAAGGTAACAGCAAGATGTTTACAATCAACGTAGCAGACAGCTGCCACAGGTAGATGACCATCATTAGATCTCCTTTCTGTTGCTTGTTGCCTGTCATAAGCACAAGAGGCCTCATATGTCACTGTCCCTGATGTGTTTAATAGCTCGTCTGTGCTCTTTTATTTCTTGACTCAACAGCATCTTGTACCAAGGTGTCCAAAGTTGACCACCATGCATGCAACAACAAAAAAATCACCAGAAACTGCAGAATTCCACAGTATTCACCATTTGTATGAACATATCAGTCACCTCTTTAGCCACAGATAGCAAGTAGCGACAAAAATTCTCCTGCACCTTATTTGCCCAAATTTAGTCTTAGACAGTAGTGCAAACCAGTGGTTGGTACATGCTAGAATGTGAGGTGGGAAAGCAGAGATGCAGATAGGTATTCCCTTCCTCGCTGGTCAGTACCAATATGCTAGGTCATAAAGCTATATTTCGTGGCATAAAATGGTTAATGCCTGTCCTGAATGTCACAGTGACAACAACAACAATCTTTCTGCTTCATCTACTTCATCTTAAAATGGATGTCCATGTGGGACATGGATATGACCTTGTTTTGTCCTGTGTTGAAGTAGTAACTGCCTCAGACCCCAGGACTGCCAGCATCTCTCGTTAAGATGGCAGATTTTTATATTTTTTTTTCACCCTGCATAACGAGCAAACTTTCTATTATCCCAACCTTTACTTATCCATCCTATATGTAATGTTTCTTCAAGTGCAACACAGACGACCTTTCCTCTGGCCTATGCCACTGGAAAATGATGCACAATCTTGCTGGTTTTCTCTATAGTTTTTAGCTTCTACTGAAAGCTTGCTAAGAATAATATCCTCAAAATGCATTTATGGCCATGCTTAGAACAGTACTACAGAGAAATGACTGCTATGTCATGCTGTTTGCATAATATCAACAAATCATCGACATGATCCATCCTAATAGCTAATACCTGTATAAAAGGAGTTACTTCCATCAGTGTTGTACTTCTCAATTCTATAGTTTCAAACAATTTTCTATTAACATTTATGAAGCTCAATAAAACCTGGTGGCTTAGTCTGCCAGAGCATAAAACCTTTGACCAGTGTAACAAAAACCCTTCTTAAAACATTTGTCATTTGTCTATTATTTCTGACTCTGCTGTAAGTAGCTACTCCATCAGAATGCCTGTTTCTTTTCACACTACTGTGTCCTTGAAGCTTACCCCAAGGGTTCATTTACACACAACACTCTAAGATGATGCTGCAGACGGTCAGCCAGGAGCTACAGCTGCCTCAACCTCCCACACAGTCCTCTCTTGCCTGATTAAATATTCATCACTCCAAGACATTGCAGTGTCAAACAGGAGCAACTTCCCAGCCTGACCTTTTCCCCAGCCAGCCAGAGGTTTGTGCTGGAGAACAAGCAAGACTGGGACTTTCCTGCTGAAACATAAAAACAGCATAATGCAGTTTTCATGTTGCACATTAAGTTCTGTGCACGCACTGTAGAATTCTCATTGCAGAACCTGGAGTACCATCTTTAATGTTCGATATAAATTGAATCTCTGTATGCAAAGCTAACTATAAAAACCTGCCTGGGCAGTGTTATCAATAATCTTTCTGCAGAATACTAAAGACTTTTCATCCTTATTAATACAGATGGTGTTTTGTATGTATGATCCTATCTTCCAACTTAAAAACAAACCAAAGCTGAGTATTCTCAAATAAATCAACAAAGATTAAGACATATTACTATCAACAAGTATATGGCTGTTGTAACTTTTTTTTTCCTGTGGCTCTGGACTGCTATCTTGAGTTCACATAGACCATCTATAAGTTTAAATTTTGCCAAAATAAAACAACTGATTAATTCTAATTAATTAATTTCTAAATTCTTATTAATTTCTCTCCCCTATGGAAAAATTATCTGGAGTTGTGTATAAGAAGTGGTACAACTGAGTTATAACATCTCTATTTAATGGAAGAGAAAGTTGAACTGGAAAATCAGTAAAGATTAAGCTTATTGTTATAGAAACCATATTTCATATATTGTCTATAGGTTCCATAGGTATTTAGAGACTGTGTACAAGTAATGTACTTATGTCCATATCCAACAGAAAATTGAAAATTCTGCATTTTGTCTTACAACATTAATCTGTTAAAAAAAGATATCTACCATGAACTGGGTACAAGCATCTTTTATTTATGTATAGTAGGTAAGAAGTGTTCTTAGGAAGACTGAAGAGTCATTGCGCTGAATCAGCTATGAAAATTCTATCATCATAATAAATGCATATGTACATCTTAGGCCAGAAAGTAGAAATATTCATGAGCAGTATGGGTTCACTGTTCACATTCATGTATGTACATATGTATAGAATATACGTACTGTTGGAAGTTTGATTTCATAGCTTCAGTAATTTATTCAGTCATCTATGAGAACCTTTTAGCCCCTAGGATTTTCCAAAAAAGGTCAAAACTTACATTTCACCTTCTCCGTTAAGTGCTTTCCTAGAACTTTCAGGAATTACCACCACCACCATCCCCTTCCTCCTCCATTATTTTTGCTAGCCCAAAACAATTGTGAGTGCTGTAAATTTGCAGATTTTGTTTGATTCTCCAATTAACCAAAAAATTAAGATTTATAGGTGCAACTGCTCAAGTCTTCCCATCCTTAATCCTGCAAGAATTGTGGTGCATTTGGCTGAATAACTTGCAGCTGCTACCTCAAGGAGATGAAAGAAAAGGCAAAGGCAAAAATCCAAGTAGTTCTTCAGAGCTTACATTCTACATCCTCCTTGGTTGGAGTAATGTTAAAAATAGCTGTTTTGTACCCTAAAATTAATTCTGTTAAGTATTTCATATGAAAGTTAAGCCACACCGCTAGGCCTGTGGTGTCTGCCTTCCCCTCTGAGCAGGGTCCTGCAGATACTGAGAGCAGTGTCTGCATTCCTGCAGTACCCTTTAGTTATAGCCCTCTGGAGAACATAAGCACATAAGTGATCAAGGATACGAAACAGAGAGGATCATATCCATTAACTTACAGGTTTCTTTTACAGAGCCAGCAGAGTCTGCATTATAGTCTTGAAGTCACACTACACAAGATATATATGGCCATCAAAATCTACAACATGTGTGCAGTATCAACATTTCTCTTCCTGCCTCCTACCACACATTCTTTTGTGGCCATGTATGCTGCCAGTTCCCCAGGAAGGATGGCCACAACTACCTGCAGCTTCAGACAAGCTTCCCTCATCTGTCTCTGTAATGCTTCTTTAAATCAGTCCCCAAGGATGAGAGATAGAAGAAAGAATCAAAGTAAATCTTAAAGATTAAAAAAAAAAAAAAAAGAAAAAAGAAAAAAAAAGCACTTTTACAACCAGGGAGTTTTATCTTGTGTTACTCATACGCATTACTGAAAGGCCAGATCTTTGATTCCCAGCTGAGAACAACCCCATGGCACAGTGGGTGCTTGTGCCTGTGTGCTGCAGATCTTAGGAAGCCATAGAAGTTGAGTATGAAATCACAGCAGTCTCTTAGCCATAACACGGTCTAAGAGATCTAACCAAATAAAGGCCTCAGCATAAATTCAAGTCAATTTCCAACTCTGTAGCCTTAGGAAGTGAAGTAGTTTTTATTATCAACTCAACCATTATGAGGTTACAAGTCAGTGATAACCATAATAATCTATATATGGTCTAGGCAAGCAAGAGAAAATTTCATTAGTTGACTATAAATAAATTTCCAACTCAAAAGCCTAGAACAGGAAGCTAACTGCGCAGCTGGTAATGACAACAGAGCACTTCTCTCATCCCTATAGAAAAATTATTTTCTTTGTGCTGATCTATCACACGCACACACAATCCCGAGCATCAGTGGCGATGAAAACCAGGAGAATACCACTGCTTGTTTACCTCACTGTGAGAAGAAGAAATACTACTGGAAGATAACTCTTAAATACTAGAAAAATGATGGTCAACTTTTAAGCCCGATTCAGTACAGGGACGAATGAGTGTTCCTTTTACGTAAGCCCTGCAAAAACTCCTTAGTTCACAGCAGCTGCTCTGTGTGCCTGGATATGGAACTTCAGTCACCAAGCAGAAATCATGTTCTAAGTTACGGAAATTATGACTTCAAACTTTCCCCCATCAGAATAGGACAACTACCTCTTTTGCAGAAACTGCATTAAAATGGAAGAGATAAGCTCTTCAGTTAAAAATTCTATTAGAGTTATCTCACATCCAGGGAACTAGATTGGAAATTTCAGAGATTATTCCCCCCCCAATACACAGGTAACTTGTCAGATATAAGCATCTTAGTTGCAAAGATGCCCTTATCAGTTTTGGTCAATAAAGAATTTATGGTATTTTGTACAGTTTTAGTTCTTGCCTCTTGAACTGGATAATTCTACTCCCCTTAAATTAAATACGCTTTCAATTAGTTATCACACTTCATCCTACACTATTTTAGATTATCATTACTCAGGCTCCCCCATACTGATTCTGCAGAGAATCAAGGTTGGTCACACATGACTAGCTTAACTCTTTGTTATCCACCTGATGAAAGAGGAGAAAATAGAAAACAAAGTAAATGGATAATGTTTTATCCAGTTGATTTACTTTGAAAGTAAAACATTTATTTGAAATCACAGAATTTCTTCACTTTTTAATATTGTCTCTAAATAAAATATATTGCTTTGGGGGTGGCAAAGCACCACAAGAATGTTTTATGTGACTCTGCCTTGAAAATAATTTATAACAGTTAGAAGAGCACCAACCAGTAGCACAAAACCTTATTTCAAAACATCCTACAGTCTGAGGGAGGATTATTATACTATCTGGGGAAGAAGGAAGGATGATATCAAGGTTAAAATACTCCTGAAGGTCATGGATTTCAATGCAGCACTACAAGATTTCAGATCAGCATGAACTGTTAATACAATTGTAATTGGACTAATAACTTTTTTCTTTTTGTATTCTGATTAGAGCATTTTTAGTTTTAAGTCTTTGCTCTGTAGATGCACAGAGCAGATACACACAAAGGGTGTGTTCTGTCTTTTGCCTATAGCAAGATTTTGTGCAAAACATCTTCTACTACCATGGGAACCTGCTTTCCTCTCAGTGTCTACCACAGAAAAGGCATCCTCCAACTCATGGGTGTCCAACTTTTGGCTTTCCTGGGCTGCACTGAGTGAAGAGGAATTCTCTTGGGCCACATATAAAATATATAAGACAGTTAATTTATGTAAGCAACAAGAGTTATTTTTAATATTTTTTATTGAAACAAAAAAGCAACAAAAACACAAAACTAGTGGGATAATTGACTTTTTTTGTGTGAAACTAATGCATCAGTCTAGTTTGATGGAAGTGGTTGTAATTTGCAGTGAGTTCTCATGGCATTCAGAGATTTTCGATGAAATTTTACTCTGCCCATGCTTCATCCTTGAAAACAGTTGTTCACAGATGTATATACTGCCAAAAAGTGATAACATGAATAAGGCATGATTGTGAAGTGAAAGATGGCTTTCTCTGGTAAGTTAGGTCTCATAAAAGTCTAGTAAAGAGACACGATCAAATTTTTCTTTGAGTTGAATGGCTAATTGCAACTCTATCCATTCCATTTGAAAGTTTGCAGGTAATGTGTTTCTGACAACCAAAAATGGAGTCACAAATATATCAAAAAATTGATGATTTTTTGTTTTGGCAATCTTGAAACCTATTCTCAAATTCCTTTATCAAAATGGGAAGTAAGGCTGCATTTATTTTTTTATTTTTATTTTCACTGTTCACAGGACTCTGTTTAACCAATGTAACATAAAATTACCTGCATAACTTGAGTTAGCACTGCTCTGCACCCTCCCCTTGTTCTAGCTTCACCTCAGATAGTGCTTGTTGCCAAGTGATGGGTGCAGGCTGGGCCGCCACCATGATGGCTTGGCAACAGGGGTGGGCCACATTAGGAGCTGTGCTGGGCCACATGCGGCCTACGGGCCATGGGTTGGACATGTCTGCTCTAACTGTTTGCATCATTTAGATGCAGTGCTGATTTCTGGACTTGCTCAGCAGCAGAACTTTATTTCCCAGCTACAACTTCATATCCTCTGTGAACTTGCAGTTCTGACTATTCACCAGAGCACACAGGCTGCAAGAAGCCGATTTCTATTTGGTAAGACATCTGAAGTAGTTAAAGTATCTGAATTAGGGAAGAAACAGTTTCTACACAACAACTTAGTTCTTTCACAGTAAATTCTATTTTCTCATGGGGTTGGGTCCTTTCTTGCACCACCTTTCCAGAACCTCCTATCCTGATTTCTCTTCTAGAAATGATCTTTCAAAATCATTTGAAAGGCTTCATTTACTTTTATAAATATGCTCTCTTTTATAACTATCCTTTATCTGGTCCTTTACCAGATAATGTGTTGCGTGGTTATTACAATCTGGCATTTAATCTAAAAAAATCTGTTTTGCCAAGAGCAAAAGCCTTTCCTTTTCCAGCAGTGCTTTATTTAAGTAGAAGGTGATCAAATTTTAACGATCCTCTTTTGTTATCTTAAACCAACTGCAAAAATTCCTCCTGTCATTCCCCTTGGGTTTTGAAGGATATCAGCAATGTTATCCACTGAAATTGGCAAAAGGCTTTTTGTGTTCAAAATGTAGACATTTTGTTTTAAAAAAGATGACGTTATAAGAAAAACACTACAGAACTCGGAGTTTAAGCAATCAAATAGTTAAGGCCAGGGCATTTTCCCAAAGTTAAAGGACTCTGAAAATCCATACTGAGAATGAGGGTGAATGTATTTTCAAGCCTGTTGTTATTTTTTTTCCCCATCAGTAACCTATAAAAAGTCTAGACTTACAGATAAGTAACTATTGCAGCTCTGCCAAGCGTGCGATACCCTGAAAGTTACTTTCTGTTCTTTTAGCAACTTCGAAGTTGAGAAGTATTCTGCTTTCTGAACACTCAGTTCACCTACTTAGGTAGCTATGTGAAAAAATTGCTCTGATCTGTATATATAAATCTGGAGAAGACTGTCAAAGTCTAGTCATGATTCTTAGTTTTTTTAAACGTGCACAGAGTTTGGGAACTTTAATTCAGTGAACACTTATGTGAACCCCAGCATTACATGAATAACCCATCTAATACGAAATATTTTTTAAAGTGGCTGGTACTGCGTGTCTGAGACTGGTGAAGGATTCTTCTCTGTGAAAAAAACTGAAGCACTTCGCCTAGAAATATATGCATAGAGGTCTAAGCTAATCAGAAAGTGCACATCAGGATAATACATTAAAAATTCAATAACACTATAGCTGATCTCCTTCATATAAACGCAATAACTTTTTGCTGAATCTCAGAGATGACAAAAGAAAAAAAAAGTCACTGAAGTTGCTCTACATAGTTTGTGCTTTACAAAAATTCCTTGGCTCAGACTTCTTGGCAAAGCAAGTCCTTTACTGTCTTTTATGCCATTTGAGAAGCTCAATAAATCCATGATACTAAAACACACACTTCAAGATTTTCCTCCCATTCAAGAAGGTAGCTGTGAAGCAGCTACACATCTTTTAAAATTACAACAACCTCAAGAAGATGTAGTAAGTACTGCCGGTGCTGATTCTTCAATTAACTGGCTTCCTCTGCCCCTTTAAAGAGGAGACCATAAGTTCCCTACCTCTCTACACACAGGGCATGTCAGTAAGCAGTGTTCAATGGTAGAATTACATGCAAAGGGAATCATACAAAATAAAAAGTAGTTTTACTCTGGATCTATATAGCTGCATAAGACAGTGAATTATAGAGTAAAAAGCACTTGACGTGTTCTTTTCATTTTTTCTTTCCTTTGCCTGTAGGAGTACATGCAGTGATACCACACTGGAATTGGCATTCTACTTAGCAGAAAACATGATGTAATAGGTTTCTAAATTTGAGGGCAAAGTGGCAGAACATCAGGATGACACTCAAAACAGAAGTGCATAAAGGATCCCTTCAACCAGAGAGAAAAGCATGGCTGCAGCAGGCACTTTGATAGAGCTTCAAAAGTGTCTGTTTTCTCTGGTAAAGGTTCTCATTGCCATCATGACACACCAGTGGATGGAAATTATTAGTCTTTATTGTGATATCTGCCATTGAAAACAGCATCAGCTCAATCTGAGATTCTGATGGTCTTGAGCCCCATTTATTTGCTATTTATTTTGTCCCATGACTACCAATCAACCACTACTTGCATGGCCTCTAGCTCTAAGAGAACTGAAATCCTTGCCAATAAGCTTCTGCAGAAGCTTGTGGGGAAAACCAAACAAGAATCACCTTATGGTCTTCTTGTAATTACAGAGAAAGGCCAAATCTTTAAGTACATTGCCACCAGAATGTAGTCATTATTGAGATTATTTCCTGCAAAACCCTAACAACAAATATATAATCAATCGCATATGATTTGGAAATTCAAGTAAGACTGAGCTGTGGAGGTAGAAATCCTGGCATTTGTATCCAAAGCTAGATGAGAAGCACAGGACTAAAGAACTTGCTAGCATAGCCGCTCCTGGTTGTGCCAGAGATTATCTGGATTTGATCAGCCAAAGCATTTGTTACAACTTGCTCCAAAACAATTTGCTCCAAAACAATTTGTTGTTACTGCCTTTGTTGATTCTAGCTCAACCCAGGAAAGCTCATGCCAGAAGTTAAAAAGCACAGATCAGCTGCAAATCTGAGTACTTTGTCCATGATACAGATCTGTATCTCGCTATTTGAGACAATCACATGAGCTTTTCTCCCTCCTCTCACTCTTTTCTTTTTAGTAGGGTTTCTATAGAGGAAAAATTGCATGTTAAGAGCACACATGGATCCTTAAGAGAGGAGGTAGCGTTACCAACTGCATAACAGCGTGGTTGCAAGATATGGGAGCACTCCATCAAAACTGACAGTACGACATGAACTACTGTCCAAGTGTACTAGGCAAAAGATTACATCACCCTCTAGAAAACAGAATTGAAGTTCAGGGCAAATATTACTCACTGAAGTCATATAAAGTAAATAGCCATAGAAATTACAGGGACTTCTGTATTTCATCTGTTCAGATGGCAAAGCGTCTGTTCAGATGGGAATGTCAGCCATGATTACAAGGCTGACTGATCTGGAAATGAAACTGAGTGAACAGTCATGTAGACATGAAGCGCTCACTTCATCTACACTAGGTGTAACTTTCAAAACTTGGGTGCAAAGGAGAGTCAAAAGTCCATCAAACAAGACAGAGGACTTCTAATTTCTAATTACTTAATATACCCCACAGATAAGAATCAACCAGTATACACTATTTAAAATATTCTCTCTTCACTGTCCTTTTTTTTGCAAACTGCAATAAGCAGAAGTTTGTGTTATAATTGATAAAGTCATATGTATTTCCAGAATTGAGGAGAATCTGGAAACTAAGAATGCTGATGTGTAAATTCAGAAATTGCATCCCAGCCTGCGACAAACACAAGGGGTAGGCAGAAGATCACAAGTGAAGACATATTGCCCACAGTCTCCTAAGCCAAGTTTCTGAACACAATTTTACAAGAAACATCTGATGTAAAAATAAAGAAGATAAATATTCATGCAATAATCAGTTTAATATTCCAGATACAAGACTCTTTTTCCCAGAACACTAAGTTGGAAACGCATTTCAGGTTTCTTCTGCATGAATCTGTCACAGTTCACAATTTATATTAGCTCAATTAGATCATGATATTCCCTCAGGATCCTATTCCGACTGAGAACAACAGATGCCTTCAATATTCAGCCTTGTTCTTTCATGTTTTTATGTCTCACAGTGCAAAATATTCCCATGTTTTAGAGAAAGTATATGAAGCCAGAAAACAAAATTACGTCTCAAGAGATTCAGAGTAAATGCAGTTAATTCCAAACTGAAATGAAAGAGAAAATTCCAGTTTTGTAAAGCCCCAGGTACATTTCTACCTGCTCTTGATCTTACTGCTCCATGGAGCTACTATGAGATGTGGGGGGAAAAAAAACGAAATTTTACACTGTTAAGCTTCTTCTTGTGATCACTGTAACTGAAATGTGTCAAAAAGTTCTTGAGAAACATTTGACTAAGTTCTGTATTCTGATACAAAAAGCACTTTCATTATTTCCATGTTATCAGCAGTGATAACATTTTGTTACCTGTCTTTCCACCAAGGAGTTTCTTATACACCTTTCTACCTCTGTAATACAGAGGAGACTCATTGTAAGACCAAAATAAACTGATTGCTCTCCTTGTGTGTGCCTGTACCTACAACATCTTTGTAGATCTTTGTAGATCTTGTAAGCATAACGATGGAGGAAGCAGAGGGTATATTGTTAGACTTCATTGGGACAGACAAGCATCAAAAAACATATCTGTGGAAAACTAGAGTTTGGACTTGAGGCTGGGAAGGAAAACTGTGTGAAATGGCATTTCAGTTCCTTCTTAGCCACAGAGGAATTCATTAGTACAAGGAGAAGCTGAGTAACTTAAATCAGAACATGCATCAGATCTGAAAGATCACACCTTGAAACAGTATGGGTATCTTTCCATTATACCAGAGCTCTTTGCAAGCTTTTTTTCCCTCCTCTTGGGAGATTTATTCCAGCATTTTCTGTTAGAAATTAGAAATTCAGAAATAATTTTTACCTCCATCCTTCCTTTGACATTTACAACACTTCAGGAATGCATTTGCTCTTCAAGGATATTTTCATCTATTAAAGAATATTTATGAGTGCTGCTTCAAAGAAAACCACTGGAATGAGAAGTCAAGCAAAAACAGAAAGAGAGATTTGCATTTGCAACTATTTATAGATTAACTCCTAGCAATACAAAATGCAACTCCTAAAATTCATTCAAAACTTGGGTTAAGGAAGGTGTCTGCATGAATTACGTTCTCTTGTCTCTTCAGTGTTTCCAAAGCTTGATATCAGAGTACACCTAGAGAACACACAAAAAGCTTAAGATATTGCTAAAATTTAAGTGAAAGTTAATTCACAAATCAATTAAAATGAAGGCAACTAAAAATACTTAAACATTTAAAAGAATAAGAACTTGGTTTTGTTCTGTTTAATTTGGTGCTCTCCTACATAAATGTGCGAGTTATGATTTTGTGAAGCAGGGATATTATGAGATTTCAGAGAAGTCTCAGAACTGATTGACGTTTACAAACGGTTCCATTCACACAGATCACCAGCCATATACCTCCAGAGTAAAAGAGTCCTTTAAAATTCTAAATATAATTAAAGCATTCACATCCATGAAGTCAGAACAACATCTAAAATTTTGATTTAGAGGGAACTATGCAGTTACATGCAGACTCCTGACCCTCAGAAACGAGATGGATCATCTGATGATAGTGTCCAAAAATTCTACTTCGTTCATCCTGATTTGTTACCAAAGCTCATTGATATCCCAGCACTATTAGTGGACTAGCAGCATAGCCATGAGGTGTTTAGGACTGACAGGCACAGCAGACAAATGAATATTAAGTACTAAAGAGAGAGTTTGTTTTAAAGAAAGAAGGTGGAAATTACTTTTTTGAAAAACAGAGCCCAATTTTACCATTGTTAATAGTGTCATATGGCACTTACTGTTCTTCCAAAATATAATTGCAGAAACACAGAGTGACTTTCCGTGCAAGACTGCACTCAGCAGAAGTTTGGGCAGAAAACCTAAGCTCCTAAAACACCATCTGTGCATATATGCACATATCTCCTTGGAAAAAAAAAAAAAATAGGAAATTTCAAATACTCAGCTTTTTTTTTTATTATTTTTATTTTAGAAGGGGGGAGAGGGAGTAAAAATCAAGAAAATACTTCTGTGCATTTGTAGATATTTATGTAAGGGTTTAAGAATTGAAGACAAAGCATTAGTTTTGACGGCAATAAAATATATGAATTGCCAAAATGGGATTCACATTTATCTATCCATTCTTGGTGAAATTTAAGAGCCAAGAGGGACAAAAAGAGCATATTTGGCTTAATTAATTGACTTGGAAGATGGCAATATTTGTATTTTGAAGCTCACCAGATTTCTGAACAGTTGGAGCCCTGACATTTTAATGCCAATCCCAAGAACATTGTTTCCGGCGATGACACTTCTAGGGACACTGTAACAAGTTCACACATTAAGAGGTAGGTACTATCAGTTGCTCCCTAAATACATCATTTATTTATTAAAAATACCTCAACACTGAGAAGTAGAAGTATTATAAAAGCCTCATCAAAAACATCTAGCAAATAATTATTCATATCAGCTCAGAAAGCAACACCATTTTCAGCATGGACTTTGAAATCACTGGATTGAAACAGCGCATTAAATGCCACAATTCTACTCTATTTAGATATTTTTTAAGATCTGAATTAAGAAATTGCTGATGTGCCCTTAGTCTAACAAAATGTATTGTGCTTTTATTTTGCTAAACAGTTTCAGAGTTTTGCAAGCAAATTCCTTCCTGGCTTTTGAACACACAGCTATAGAAGTTCTATAGTTTTCACACAAATAATCCAGAATTGATTTCAATTACATCAGTAACATCACATGAATTACAAAGAGCTAAAACTACAATTGATCTCTCAGCATAGAGAGGTATTAGGAAATTAAATTTCTAATGGCAACCTTGACTTCTGAGAAAACTTCACAGGCATCTCATATTCTCAAGATGTGTTCTAGTATTAACACCAAATAAATAAATAAGCAAGCAAATTTCAGCTTATGGGTATTCACAGAGATATAGAATCATTAAGGTTTGAAAAGACCAAGATTGCGAAGTCCAACCATCAAGCTATCACCACCATGCCCACTAAACCATAACACCTCAGCACAACATCTCCACAATTTTTGAACACTTTCAGGGACATAGACTCTACCACCTCCCTGAGCAGCCTGTTCCAGTGCCTGATCACTCTTTCAGAGAAGAAAGTTTTCCTAATATCCAACCTGAATCTTCCCTGGCGCAACCTGAGGCCATTCCCTCTCGTCCTATCGCTGTTAGCTGGGAGAACAGGTCAANTAATTAAAGCATTCACATCCATGAAGTCAGAACAACATCTAAAATTTTGATTTAGAGGGAACTATGCAGTTACATGCAGACTCCTGACCCTCAGAAACGAGATGGATCATCTGATGATAGTGTCCAAAAATTCTACTTCGTTCATCCTGATTTGTTACCAAAGCTCATTGATATCCCAGCACTATTAGTGGACTAGCAGCATAGCCATGAGGTGTTTAGGACTGACAGGCACAGCAGACAAATGAATATTAAGTACTAAAGAGAGAGTTTGTTTTAAAGAAAGAAGGTGGAAATTACTTTTTTGAAAAACAGAGCCCAATTTTACCATTGTTAATAGTGTCATATGGCACTTACTGTTCTTCCAAAATATAATTGCAGAAACACAGAGTGACTTTCCGTGCAAGACTGCACTCAGCAGAAGTTTGGGCAGAAAACCTAAGCTCCTAAAACACCATCTGTGCATATATGCACATATCTCCTTGGAAAAAAAAAAAAAATAGGAAATTTCAAATACTCAGCTTTTTTTTTTATTATTTTTATTTTAGAAGGGGGGAGAGGGAGTAAAAATCAAGAAAATACTTCTGTGCATTTGTAGATATTTATGTAAGGGTTTAAGAATTGAAGACAAAGCATTAGTTTTGACGGCAATAAAATATATGAATTGCCAAAATGGGATTCACATTTATCTATCCATTCTTGGTGAAATTTAAGAGCCAAGAGGGACAAAAAGAGCATATTTGGCTTAATTAATTGACTTGGAAGATGGCAATATTTGTATTTTGAAGCTCACCAGATTTCTGAACAGTTGGAGCCCTGACATTTTAATGCCAATCCCAAGAACATTGTTTCCGGCGATGACACTTCTAGGGACACTGTAACAAGTTCACACATTAAGAGGTAGGTACTATCAGTTGCTCCCTAAATACATCATTTATTTATTAAAAATACCTCAACACTGAGAAGTAGAAGTATTATAAAAGCCTCATCAAAAACATCTAGCAAATAATTATTCATATCAGCTCAGAAAGCAACACCATTTTCAGCATGGACTTTGAAATCACTGGATTGAAACAGCGCATTAAATGCCACAATTCTACTCTATTTAGATATTTTTTAAGATCTGAATTAAGAAATTGCTGATGTGCCCTTAGTCTAACAAAATGTATTGTGCTTTTATTTTGCTAAACAGTTTCAGAGTTTTGCAAGCAAATTCCTTCCTGGCTTTTGAACACACAGCTATAGAAGTTCTATAGTTTTCACACAAATAATCCAGAATTGATTTCAATTACATCAGTAACATCACATGAATTACAAAGAGCTAAAACTACAATTGATCTCTCAGCATAGAGAGGTATTAGGAAATTAAATTTCTAATGGCAACCTTGACTTCTGAGAAAACTTCACAGGCATCTCATATTCTCAAGATGTGTTCTAGTATTAACACCAAATAAATAAATAAGCAAGCAAATTTCAGCTTATGGGTATTCACAGAGATATAGAATCATTAAGGTTTGAAAAGACCAAGATTGCGAAGTCCAACCATCAAGCTATCACCACCATGCCCACTAAACCATAACACCTCAGCACAACATCTCCACAATTTTTGAACACTTTCAGGGACATAGACTCTACCACCTCCCTGAGCAGCCTGTTCCAGTGCCTGATCACTCTTTCAGAGAAGAAAGTTTTCCTAATATCCAACCTGAATCTTCCCTGGCGCAACCTGAGGCCATTCCCTCTCGTCCTATCGCTGTTAGCTGGGAGAACAGGTCAACCCCCACCTCACTACCATCTCACTACCATCTCCTTTCAGGCACAGTGCAATAAGGTCTCCTCTGAGCNCAGATTTCCAGCTGCTCTGCCCCAAGCCTGTAGAGTTGCATGAGGTTATTGTGACCCAAGTGCAGGACCCAGCATTTAGTATTGCTGAACTTCATCCCGTTGGCCTCAGCCCAGTGATCCAGCCTGTCCAGATCCCTCTGGAGGGCCTTCCCATTCTCAGGCAGATCAACACTTTCCCCCAGTTTTGCGTAATCTGCAAACTTACTGACAGTGCACTCAATCACCTCATCCAGATCAAGCTGTACAGTAGTAAAATAAAGGAAGCAGAATAATTTTACATACAACCTCAGTAAAGCTACAGCTTTTAAGGAAATGTGTCTCAAGTAATAAGTGTCATACGCTATCGGAGGTAGAGACTGTGACAAGCTCCAGGAAAGGGCACTGCTTGAAAACAGCTTTTATTACTTCTTATGTACCATCACCGAACTGTTGTTAAGAAAATACAATTACCAATTGAAGGGTCATTTATCCAAATTATTCAGTGCTACAAAGGAAATCTGATGTGCAAACAATTTAGATAAGGGATCCTAAAGATCTAGTTCCCCAGGTTGTCTGCAATTTGTCACTTGGATTCTGCTTTTACAGGTAAGCTTTCACTACTCTTAGAAAAAATTAATCCTATAAAATTAACACTGATCACCACACTAGCTGGTGGAAAAGACATTAACTGACCTTAGAGTACTGGCCAGAATGTTTCCCATTTTAAATACTGTCACACACACTTGAAGGGTGACTACTGTACCTTGCACTAATGCTATGTATTGGGTGTTCCCTTATACTTGGAGGAATAGTTTCACTGTATGTATATTTGCACACATAGGTCTGTGCACACGACACCTAACAAAATTTTTAATAACCAGACTTGATTATTGAAGTATTACATATCTGCCCACAGCAAATACAGGCACTGCACATTCATAGAAGTGGCTTAAATCTTCGAACTATCAAGATTTCATGTCCGGCACCTAATTTCTTTCTAACCAGCCTAAATGTATGCAGCATGTTCCATATACAGCTACCTCTGTAGGACTGGAATCCCAGCTGAGAAGATAATGGTAAATCAGGGCATCACAGAAGTCCCATTCTCCTCCAGATCTCTCTACTGCCAATTCTTTTCACAAAAGAAGCCATGTGGGCACAATAACTGCCCCAACTCTTTTGCCACAGGGGTCATCCCAGCAGTGGGCAGGCTGAGCTCAGCCACAAGACTATGTCAGGAGAAGAGCAGAGAAGACCTGACAGCAGCTTTGAGCAGGGAGTTGGAGATAACAACCAAATACCCTGTCCAGTCTGAATCATGCACTGGCCTCTGGATGCTGATGGTGACCGAATAACAGCTGAGGGATGCTGGATAACAGAAGACAAGATAAGCCAATTGATGGGGCTGCATATGGAAAAGCTAAAAGCTGCACAGCCTTTTTTTCTAATGGATTTGTTTTGTCAAAAATGCAAATAAAGTAATTAAGAGGGACCTTGTATGTTCACATTCATACATATCCCTAAGTGAATGGTGGGGTGGCAGGGGTTGGTGTGTGAATCCACATTCTTAAGCTGAGAAACTGACCATATTTCAGAAGTAGGACATGATTTGCTGACAGTTTATTGGTGAAAATAAACTTAGCTGAAACTGTAAAATGACCACCTAAAAAAAAGTCATTTAGTTTTCAAGGAGACTTGAAACCAGTTTCATAACAAAGTACAAAGCCGTTTCTCTTTTCCCAAACCAGACATTTTAAAGCATCAAAAATGAAGTCTGAAGCATAAAGTTTCAACTCAATTATGTAAACTCAGGGTGCTCTGGGCATGCCATCTATTTTCAAGGGAAAAAGCGTATACTAAAATCTAAGTAATTTTAATAAAGCCTGATCTTGACACACAAGTAGGATGTTTATTCATAGAATATTTTTCTGGCACGTCTCAATATTGGAACACAAGAAATTATCAGTATCCCCAGGAGAAACTGTGGCACATAGATAATCAGCGTTAAAGGAAACTATATTTAACAGTACCTTCTGAAGAGTAAGTTTAATGAGTTATAAAGGATCTGAATTTGCTTATATGTCACTGCCACCATTCTAATTTAGAAATAAATAGCTTTCGTAAGGTGAAATATGGTAATGTCAAAAAGGTATTGGCAATGCATTAGACAAAAAAGGACTGCTTTTGGAAATAGGAATTTATTCAAAAATTTGCAATGCTGAATATTTTTGCATATTTTAGTCATATTCATACTTAAAGGTTTCTTATAAGATTAGACAAAAACATGGGAGTTCTTGATCAAAAATTGTTTTCAGTTTTATCAAAAATCTATGCATGCATTGAGAATTGCATCTTCAGCACAGTGAAATAAATCTCATTTCAAAAAATAGCATCAGGTTTTTATAAAAAAAAAAAAAAAAAAAAAAAAAAACCTGGCCCTCCATAAGCTCCTCGGATAGTTTCCTTTGCTGTACTTGTGCAGTCAGCAATCCCAAACTGGATCAAAGAATGTTTCCTTAACACAAAGAATAGGGAAGATACTAAAAATATTTAATGTCAGCAGAATTGAGTCCAGTCTCAGACTGTGGTGTACCTGCACTGAATTGCTATAACTTGTCCCTAAGATTTATCTGAATTATCACCATAAATGATTTTTTGAGCCTGGTAATACTCCTAGCAATGTACGTTCTAAGCTGAAGGAGACATGGGTTTTGGTTTGACAGAAACTATCTGCACATCTGGGTTTAAATGGTGAATTGGTTCAGTCAATGAAAGGACAGGGGATGAAGTTGTGTGCTGTTGTGACATTTGCAAAATGAAGACTAGAGAAGTCTCAGCACTGACAGTTTTCCGTGTTTTGTCACTGAGCTAAGGTAGTTATACCACTTTACCCAAGGTGAACACAGCAGAAGTTTTGAAAGAAAAAAAGCTTAACATCTGCACCGCCACTTTGCTATTATGGAATCCAATGTACATGTATATATTCTCTTTAACTATTACCTATCTCTAATACAAGCATTACTTCAATCTCATCATCATCATTGTAACATTGTGATGTTACAAAGACTAATTACCCTGTAGCACATCTTAGGCCCTTCCAAAAGGAATCACTTGTTTTGATTTCTACATTAGATTAGTAATCTGAAAAATCAGTAAAATGAAGAAAGTCAGTGAAGACTCAAAGCCTATTAAACCACTATCTTTATTATATGGAAATTAGTCTTCCTCAGAAGAAAATATGATCATTCTCCATTTCAACGTGTCAAGAACTTACCCTTTCATAGTAATAAACTATGTTTAGTAGCATTTTTTCCAGACTTAAATTAGAAAAAGATCACTGCACATCATGTTTGCATAAACTGGTGAGCCTAAACTCACAGTAATCTCTGCTTTAGCAACATAGAGCTTAATTTGTTCTGATAGCAAATATCTTCAGTAGTTGAACTTCATAGAATTCTAGGGACAAATTTGACAGAAGGATTATTTTTTCCTTTTGCCTTTTCTAAGTAGCCTAAATCCCTATGCATTTTTTCTTATTTTCTAAATACAACATAATGTTGGTTTACATGGTGATTTCATTTAATACTTTAATCTCACTGTTCCTTCCTCCTCCTGTTTTTCCTCTTTTTAGTTACACCCCACTTCAAATTGGGCCCAAATCCCACAGATGATACATAAGCATCCCTTAGGGAGATTTTACTGTAGTTCCAGATACACTCAGCATATATCAGCAACAAACCTCTTGTCCTACAGATAAGAGTACCAACAGCATCTCTTCCAGACCACAGAACATATGGCAGCTGAGCAGGTAAGAAGTCACTTGGTCCAGGGTATGACTAGAGGTGACAGTGTCAGATAGCACTTTACTGATCTCAAGTTCTAATACACAGCACTGCCACCTCTTTAGTGTCTTAGTTTTGCTTGACACCAGCACACAATCCACTCTGGAGAAGATCCTACAAAATGGTTAATTACGGCCAAACAGCAAGTACCTGGTTTGTGCCTCCAGGGAGAACAAGACAGGGACATGTCTCTGCCTGCACATGGTAAATAGGGACCTGCACCATTTTAGAAACATCCCCCAAAAATAATGCTGGAAAATAGTGATGCTTTCATACCATAGAAATGCACTTTTTGGAAAAAATCTTAAGAAACTTGGATAACTTTTTAGAAGCTGAGATGCAGATAAGAAACGCACAGGTAAATCCTCAGGTTGCAGTACCATATAAACAAAAAAAAAAAAAAAAAAATCACACTGGGCACCAGAAGACAGCCAAATGCATTGGCCCATTGTCTTAATTGACAACTTCTCGTGGAAGCCTGCTTATGAGCACTGGACACTACAACAGGACAACAAACCTATACAAACAGTGGTAGACATCTTAGATGCATGGGATAAACAATTTGCCAAGACAAGCTCTGTGGTAGTGAGATGAATTTTTCTGCTAAACCAAGGATACAATAGCAGTACATTGCACAAACCAGAATTCAGAGATAACATCCTAAGAACAATAATTTCCTTATATATTTAAAAGGAATGGAATATTGACCTTTACATATCCCTGTTTGCCATCTTTGTCCATTGTCTTATAAAAAGGGAAGGAGATGGACACAGGGGAACAGGAACTGAAATGATCTTGAAGATATCTATGAGTGATATCGATTTGCTTTTATTCCAGTGCATGCTCAGTGAGAAAATTAGGTTAAATCAGTGAGCTGAATATATTCTTGGAACTGAGCTGATGCTTTGCTTTCCTTCCTATTACTTCAATAGCTAAAGCCAAGCTGCATTTCAAAACAGTCTTAATTCAGAGAGTGCATCTGATATAATTTTTCACTTCGAAGCAGCAAAGATTCACTACTTTTGCAGTGAAGTGCTGGATTCATCTGATGTTATTAGAACATAGAAAGCTTCCAGGAGAGTGCATCAAGAAATACAATCAACAGTTTTGGAATCTTTTAATTAATTCTCACACAACAAAAAGTCAAAAAGAAAAATATATTTTGGTGATGCAACTAATGGTATTATTGCCTGTAGAACTTGAGAGGTTATTTCCAATCAATGACAGCTTTCTCTGAAAGTACTCATGTATGGAGCTGTAGCTCAAACAGATCTGTCTCCAGGTGTGCTTGGGCAACACAACCCCAAGTACATTACAGCACCTAAACCAGCAGCCTATCACAAGCTTTGTATGTGGATGAAATGCGTATTTTTATGAATGAAAAGGACACATCGTACAGCAAAGGGACTTGTACTTTGCTATTACACATTTGGGTGCAGGTAGGAATCCACATGAGCTGCAGTAGCCAAATCCACATGAACAGTTTCTCTCAGCTACATTCCACAAACCAGAGATGCAGTAAAAAGGCTTTCGCAGAGTTTAGAGAAAGGACACCCCTTCTTCCATGCTCAGAACCGTAAAACCTCACCATTTAATTTAATGTTTGGCACAGATTTTGTAACTCTGGCACTGTAGATTTACAAGCTATGTTGTTAAGAACAGACAAATTCACAAACAACAGATGGACATTAGATGTTCTATATAATACTATATAGAACATGTCCTACAGAACAAAGCGGGAAAAACTGCTCTAATTCATCCCCATTGGTGCATCTGACAGGACACCACTGCATTGGACACGATTATGGACACAATTGCATTTCCCTATTCCTAATATCACAACTTTTTATCTTAAGCTTAGTCCAAGTCATAACCATTTTAAATAACTAACGGAAATATAATTTGGGACACCCAGGTAAGAAAATTGCAGATGACAATGAAATATAAAAGCATTTTAGTGATACTTGGAATATAAAGAGAACCAAACTTTGTGTTAATTTTAGTAGAACTTCAAAGTCTACAATAATTTTAGATCCCCCATTGTTATAAGATAGTAGTAATAAGCCTTCCTTGTTAGTTCATGGTTGGATTATTCAACTAGATTGAGTTTTGCCAGATTTTTAGAATTTTAGAAGCTGCAAGCAAATATTTAGTAGCTTCAAAAAACCAAAATATTAATAAGTTACTAGGAGATATGCATAGCTTGTAGAGACTATAGAACTGAGTCTCAGAAGATAGCCACGTTTCATGACTGTTTTAGCAATTTATTATTATAAGCTTTGGGCACTACGTTACCAAGTTCAAATGTTATTTATTTCCAAAATAAAGGAAGCATGACTTAACATCCCAGACTATGTTTTAAGACATTATATTTCTCCTTAAAAATATAAAGGAGAAGTTTTAAAATGGTGAGTAAGTTTTAAAAATGCCTGTATACGTTTTTGATGTGTGAATGGCTTTTAAGTAATCGTTTAAATACCGGCTAACATAAACAATTAAAATACTGGTATGGATTTTTTTTTTTTTTTTTTTAAATGTATTTACTAGGGCATGCTTTCAGAGGATCCTAATTACTGGTTACGTGTGAAGCAATTTCCAGTATACTGTGCCAATCTGCCACTGTGGCCACTTAAAAATTCACTAAATTGTATTAGCATTTCTGAATGATCTCTGGGAGAACAGCCAAGGCCTTTTGGAAAAAAGAGCTCAACTTCTGAATCTGGTCAGTAAAAGCTGGCAGAGCATTTCAAACAGCAAACAAAAGACCACTTAATTGAACGATACTTATGAAGCTGAAAACATTCAATGGGCAAAACCACTTTTTCTTAGAGGACCATGTGATGCAAATGGAAATGCTTCTTGTGTGGACTCTCTTCCCTGTCGGGGCGGGGGGGGGGGGGAGGGGTTGCGGAAAACACCGCTGTTCAGAAGCATCTCAGGGATCTCAGGTAGGTTATGGGCATGGGGCAGTGCAGTGATGCATGCAGTCTCTAGAGAAAAGATAGAGATGTCTCTGTGGCAGCACCTCCCTCAGGCCCCAGTGCAGAAAGGCCTCACCAGGGGTACTCTTCTTAATGCCTCCACTGCCCCGAACATGTAAACCTGGATACAGAAATGACTGTTGTGCCTCAGACACTTATCCACAGCACTGAGTAACAGATGTTGTTTATGCTGCAGAAGCTGACAGACCAGGAAGGACAGTTGTTCGGGCACGTGAATAATAATTGTACTTTTTCCTCTGATCTCTAGATTTTGATGTTGAGGCACTACACACAGTAACAAAGTCACAATGCCACTATGATACTCAAGTCTGTCCTGCATGACCTACACTATGGCAATTTTTCAATGCAAGAACTTAAAATGCGTCATTTACGCCCAGTTGAGCACATTTGCACTATAACACGACATCAAAAAAACTGAAGTTAGGCCCTGAATACATAAGTGGGGAGGAATGGAGTACAGTTATACTGCAACATAGTTTCAATAATGTTCATTATAACACAGCTCTATAAAGAGCTATTCCAGCATAGCGGAGGGAAAAAGCCCAGATAAGAAACACAGTGTATGGAAGCACAGTCTGAATTTGACTCAGTACATTAGCCAATAAAGGAATCTGAGATTTTGGTGAAATTATGTTAAGGCATAAACAAGCAAAAAAACTTCTTCCCTTTTTCCTCATTTTTCCCATCCAAAAATAAATAAACAGAGCTCTAGTCTGACTCTTCCTCTCAGTCCTTCTTATCATCATTTCTAAGATAATGAAGGAAAAGCAGTATATGTAAAAAGGAAAAAGATTCAGTAATGAATTTTAAGACTGAACAAGAGGTTGAGCAGAACAACCTCCCTAGATAACAGTTCTAGTTTTGAATATCTGCACACTGGCTGAATTCCGGAATTGACAGTACCACATACTATCACGTCATGAGTCAGACTGAAAAAAAAGATTAAAATAAGTTTCTGTATGCACCTGTATACTTGAATTTTTAAGAACTCAAAATTTGTTTTTAATTTAGTGAAGAATTAGCGAACTAAAACAGCAACAACAAAACCAGACAACCCTAGACTTACCAGAAACTCATTTGTCCATTTTAAAACTACAAACAGCCTTATGCTATCAGGATCTACTTTTGTTTTAACTAATTCAGGTCAACCAGCAGAAGTTGAGACAAGGCTCAGTCTACAAAGCAAGTTTCTAGTTTATAAAATTCTGAAGCATAAAATTCTGCACAAGCAAGAAAGGCAAGATTAGGTGATGTGGAAATGTTTTTCCTGCCCCTCCCCTTTTCCTTCAGGCACTTACTTCGAATTTTCGGTATTATGACAGGCAGCAGTTAGAGAACACTTAACAGATAATAAGAGTTCCAAGTGGTTTGAATACCAATCCACACAAAAGCCTACAGAAATCAATAAAATCTGTCAGGTTCTCTTGTGGACTGTGTTTCTCAAGGAATGGGTAGAGAAAGGGATTTATACCAGTTTTCTTTTGAAATACCCTTTCCATCACTATTCAGTTTAACATAAAATGAAAAACTTGGGTAGTCTAATTGTACTACGTTACCTTTGAGAAGCACTTAATTATATTTTTCTGATTTGAAAGCTGCATGGTTTTCATAGGGATGCTTTGTTGAGAATGTATTCAGAACATTTAATGCCATATCTTATGGCCTCTGAAGGGTAATGCATTGGTCACGAAGAATAAATACCCAAGCTGACTCTATTTGTTGCACTTGAATGGCATAACCTTTGGAAACCAGCAATCTTGTCTCAATATCTAGTAACCGGTCCCATGCAGTCTTTAAATAATCGCTGCATTTTAATGTCCATTTACTCAAGATGTACTGTTTCCTAATTCTCTGTACAGTTACTTTACGAATAGCTGACTGGGTTTTTCCTGTACTCTTGAAGAATTCAGTTTTCCAAAAGGTGCTTGAAGATGATGAAGATGATGATTATTATCCAAACCAGCCCACGACAGTTTATGTAGTGTTGACTCTAGCTGCTATAAAAGTAATCAAAACCCAGAAGCAGTTAACAGAGAACACTTTTCACTACAATGTGTGAAATCTCTGCAATCTGAATACACAGGCAGCTTTGTGCAACACATTTAGAAATCAGACTAAAAGCTAAATGAAGCAACTCCACTGTTTAAAAGCCATTCACCCAGAGCTCTATTAGTTTTTTGACAAGCAGTAATCCAATTAGCTTGCTGAAGTCTACCTATATTTATGAAAGATAGAACAATCACATACAAATTTAGGCAACTGCATGCAAGAAATTAAGCATATCCTTCAAAACTGAAAACCAAGTAGTCAAGGCAAGCAATGGCAAAAAAAAAAAAAAAAAAGTTTTTCAAAGCCCTTGAGCTATCAAAAACTACTTATGTGTGCAGTGAGGGACAGAAGCCATGAAAGCTAGCTTTAACCATGGCTCTTACAGGACCAGGTGATGGGGTTCACAAAATCCTGCTATTCTGAGCAGCCAGAATTAAGCCAGATACCATCATATCCAATGTTTCCAAACAGTAAAATATTAAACATTGCAAATTCATGCTTTTGCATTAATTACACATTTTATATTGCCTTAAAGATGTTGTCTAGTAGTCTATCTTGCTAGAACCTGAATGATTTCATGCTATATGTTTAAATAGATTTACATTATGCATTTAAATGACTACGCATCATAGAAGCCTTGAGGTTTTCACATTATGTGCCTGCTGAGCACTTCTGAAGTAACCATTTGTGTGTTGAGGGTGGTTATCTCTTCCTTTTAGACAGGTAACATGGACATCCTTTACTTAGACTTAGCATTGCTGCAGAACAAGCTGTCCACAATTAAATCATCCAGGCACTATGGCATGTCAGCATTAGTGTTCCTCTCTGGAAATAGCATGCAGTTAAGTGCGCTGTCCTACAGTCACTGAGGAGACAGCAAAACCATCAGAATTTCATAAATTCTGGAAAAATCACTGAGAGGCACAGGGTTCATTTGGAACTATACACAAACGAGCCAGTATGCATTGCTCATTTTACATATAGGGTAAAGCTGGGAATGAGGAGTAATTTGACTTTGTAAAAGGATTTCAAAGGAGCTAGAATCATGTACCAGCTAAGGTTTCTGTCAAGGTTACTCAAAAGCTAGTTAGCACATATGCATCTATAAAAAAAATGCATATTCTATTAACAGTCCACACAATCAAGGAATAATAATAATTTCAATGTTCATGTAATAAAATAACATTATGAATAACAGTAATGAGCCTAGTTACTTTTAAGAACTGAAGAAGAATGTTTTTCACATTGCATTTTATGCAATGCATTTCTGCTTTTTTTAGCTGCAGTAGAGTTTGCAAAGTAAGGTATCAAGGCAAAAAAAAAAAAATAAATCATGTGTTACCTTCTGATTATCATTTGAAAACATAAGGGATTTGCATTCCTTGTAATTTAAACCACTGAAGTACTATGATAAAAAGAAATTAACATTTGCTGAATAATGCTTTTACTTGATGTAACTCCCACATAAGGCACCAAACAGAAGCTTTAAGGGACTGGGAGCTGCCGCTGCGCTGCCACCTGCGGGCCGCCTGTCTTAGTGCAGGGATAGAGCACGGTTAAAGCCAGGCGTGTTTGACTCCTGCCCTTCCTAGGAAGACGGGCAGAAATTTAAAACATACAGCTTGAAGTCCCATGGTTTCCTGCTGCACAATATGATAAGGATTCTGAGGACTTGATGAATACAGGAATCCATCTGTGGAGGTTTGTGAGATTAAACTCTGCAGCAAAGCTTGCTGAGGGCTGAATGCTCTGAAAGGTGAGATCCTCAGAGCTGATCTCCAAACATAACTAGTGCAGAACTGTCAGGCCAGGTGAGGCTTCAATCCCTTTTCACTCTTCACCATGTGACTCTGCAGGCAGCAGCACAGACACACATCTTTCACCAGGACAGTTTGAGAAACAGGTCCACTAACAGTGACTTTACAGCCCAGGTCTGCCCACATTGAAAGACAGCACAGTCCTTCCCCATGAAGGCAGATGAGCCACGTGATCGAGAGACTGAGTTACTGAAATGCATTACTTGAGGTCTCCAAACTGAAAACCCTTTTCCTAAATTGATAACCAAAGTCCACATCCAAAAGCTTATGTTCAAGAAAGAGCATCAATGATGATAATATCAAAAATGATAAAACTGATGTACTTGATCAAAAGATTTCCATGTGAGATATCAAAAGATCAGAGCAAATACCCAGCGTTACTTCTCCTTGTGTATCTTTGCATCACTGGTTATCTGTGGCCCTGGATTTGCCCAGGATAGAGACTTCACATAAACCACTGTTCTGAAAAGCACTTAATGCATTTATTTTTATTTTTCATTTGGACTTGTCTGATGGTATATAAAGTTATTAGTAAGTGGTTAACAGAAGAACTTCCTGATTTAATTATGCATTGCGTGAAAAACCTATTTGTTTCAAGTCTGCTGCCAAATACTTTCATCAGGCATTCCCAGACTCACATATTGTGAGGAAGATTGGGCAACCTTCCCTATTTGCTTTCATCAGAATATTTATAGTCCACTGTTCATTATCTTCACATTTGTTCTCCAAGCAGAAGCATTCTAAACTATTTAATTTCTCCTCACACAGATACAGCCCCATTCCAAAAGTAAAGAAAAATCAATGTGACCTTTCTCTTGCCTTTTCTGATTTTACCATGTCCTTTCCAAAGTGATTACACATAGAATTTATGAAGAGAAACAGTGATACTTTGTTAGACATTTCTTTCCCCTCCACACTCCCGTCCACATGCCTGCTTATAGAACTAAGAGTTTTTAATTCTGAATACATACATTCTGACTGAATAATTTACATGTATTAATACTGATTATTTTCTTCCTCTGTCCCACCAACAATTGGTCAGTCATTAAGATTCATAATCTTCTGTCATTTTCTCCACCAACCTTTAGATTTAAATATGCTAATTAACTTGGGGAACATCCACCAAATCAGTCATTTTACCATTCATCTTGTTTCCCAGATAATGTATTAATGTGTGAGAAGCATAAATCCCTCTCCATTAATTCTTATCCCTTTACTTCTTATATTTAGTCTCTTACTAGACTAGAAGAGTATCTCCCCTTATCACATTAAAACTATTTGGTGAGAAAGATATATCTAGAAGTCTTTCAAGCCTTTATCGTACGTAACCAATTATAGCAATTTTATGCAAAAGCCTATCCTACATTCCATCCTAATTGATGTCCTAGTGAGCAATTTTTCAGTTAGAGGTAACACTTATTCTTCCTCTTTAAAACACATTTCTACTAGCTCAATCATTGCAACTTTTATTCCATAAATCCAATTTATTACTCTGCACTTTCTGAAATGTTGTTAAGGACCGCTTTTACTTTTCCATCCCTCTGGTACTGGACTTGATTTAACTGAGAAGTTATGCACCATACTGAGCAGTTTGGCAACTTCACACTCGAAATTAAAAAGTCTCTGTGTGACTTCGGCAACCTGTTGCTATTCATTTTAGCAGCTTGTTCTCACAATATTTCATTTCAATACAGGAATGGATTGGAAGAATTAAACATGTATGGGAACATCAAGAAGCTCTTCTATAAGGTGAGTATATCAATTACTATGCAGAAAGCAGCCTTAAAAAGTTATTATTATAAATTTACTCCTCTACCTACTTTTGACAGAATTTCATTCCATGCAATAAGCCAGCCATAAACTTACTAGACTGTTTGGGAGAGTCATTCATCCTCTCTCAACCAAATAATTCAATTTTTTCCAATTTAATATTACATCAGGACTGAGCACAAGAGAGATCAGTATTGATCTCAGAGTTAATGGATTATTGGTCTCCAATGGAGTAAACAGGCCTCTGATATCTAGCGTGCAAAAAGGGAAAGCTCCTGGTAATTCACTTACAAATAATGCTTAAGAACACCCTGAATTTTTAATATTTTATACATTTAAATATTCTAAATGCAAAATAAGAAAAATTAATACTAGAAAGTCAGTTTTCTCTATTTTTGTTCCCTATTTTTCTTAGAAAAAAAGGAACAAAATCATCCTTCTTCTATTCACATGCACTATTTCATTACAAACTCTACAACAAAAATAAGAATAAAAATGAACTGCACTCCACAGGCTTTCCACAACCACATTTCAGTTAGTGTTAGGTTGCAGTCTTTCAAAAGCTTTTGTTTTCTACAAAGACACCTATGAACTTCTTGTGTGTATGTTACATCTTACTTTTGACTTCAAGATTCATGTTATTTTTTAATCTTACTGTGCAATTTTAGATAAGGGCTTCAGGATAAGATGACAGAGGAGCTATATCCATTTTTCTCTACTGAGATCATGATGGTGCCTGTCAGTGACTATGTTATACATGGATCATTAACACATTAAGACATTTATGACTCCTTTGAAATTATTCCTACAAGACATGTAGATTTCTACAGAGAAACCCCATCATGCATATTAACAAGATTGCCCAAACCATTTTATCTATAGCAACATCATTACTCAGACTCTTGGCTACACAAGTAGAACATTAAAAAAAAAAACCTCTAGTAAACTGTAACTGCTGTAAAGGCAGCAAGTAAAACCTCAATCTGCAAATGCTCACAGGACATATTAATGCTTAAGATCCCATTATGCCATTCTCATTGAAATCAAAGGAAAGATCATTATTATGGAGATCAAAGAGGTTGGGGCTCAATTAATAGATCTCATGGGTCAAAAAAGCAGCAAGGACACAATTATTATTGCTTGGGACTTGTCTGGCTATTCAATTATTTCACCCCTGCCCCCACCTAATTAGTCACCTAACTCCCAAGTCACATCTCGTCAGTGCCCAGCTTAGCCCAGAGATACCACAGCTCTGCCCAGAAGCATAACAGGAAGCTGATACGGGGTCCCAGAGTCAGTTAGTACAACAGGAAGGAGCCAAGGAGAAAGAGGAGGAAATTTTGGAGACTTGCTTTGATTTGTGTGAATGAGGTTCTGGAGTAGGATGCAGCTGGGAGGATAAAACACTTTGGGGCAGGTTGAAGAAAGGAGCTGTACCCTACCTCCAAGGTTTTTGAGTCCAACTTGGATCAATTAAAATGAAAGGCTACAGAATCATTTATCGTAAGTACATGCAGTAAATTAACATAAGGCTAGCTTCATTCTGCACTGCCTGTTCTTCGTCTCTGATCAGTGGATATACTCAGTCCATTGAGAGGTGTGAGGCTGAATTGAGTACACACTCAAGAGAACTACCAAAATATGCAGCAGAAAGGGTTTTTTTCCATCATTTCCAAATGATGGATTTGTCTATTCTGGAAAAAATGATGGCTACTTAATCAAACACATGAAAACTCACAGGACGCAGAACACTTGGTTCATATTTGAACATCTTCTTGGAAGGTGCCACTTCCTTATCCCATTCCTTATCCCACTGTTTGGATTGTGCTGTGCCATAAAACAGCTCTATGTCAAACAACTGAGTTTTGGTGTTCTAAAAGGTAGTATAAAAGAGCTTTTGCTTTGAAGGGGATGGGAACAGAGGAGTTACCAGAGAGCAGGGAACCTTTTCATTAGAAATGCTAAAAACAAACAAATAAAATACCCCTCCAGGGGAAAAAAAAAAAAAAANAGAATAATAGCTGACTGTCAAACCATCCTACAACTGCTGAACAGAAATAACGTAGAGCCAAACAGTTGATGGGGCATGTAATCTCCAGTCTTAAGTCTATTATCCAGAAATATCTACTGCTATGCATTGTTTAGTGCATATCAGTTCAAGCAATTTGTAGCAAAGGATGGGCTTATTTGATTAGTATTTCATTGTCCCCAGGACACTGAGAAATACCATGGAAATATAAAGCTCTTTATACAAAGTACCTGGATCTGACTGTAATCCATATTCTTGATGCTACTGAATTGCAACAAAAGGCCAACAATTATAAGAATACCTGAAAGCTCAGCTAAATGAAAACAAATTCAGTATTGGATACTAAAATCAACATTACTGGACAACTTGATAAAAAGCAATTAAAAAAAATTAACTCTGTATGATTTTAGACTCGGAGAGTTACTGAAATTTAATGCAATCTTTCATCACTGCTTAGGAGTTAACAGAGTAAGATAGCTTCACAAATTAAGTCATCGTTATCTTTTTAAGAGCAACTTGTAGTCTGAATAAAGATTTTGGTAACATAAGCTGGCTGGGAAATATATCCTGCTGGATATACAAAGTATTCTCATTTTCTTGCTGTGGCAATGTTCAACGCAATATATGGCTATTCAGAAGCAAATACAGTGGGACAGAAACTGCATCCCTAAGTTTGCAATTGTAGTATTATTTGGCAGTAAATTAAGAACTACTGACAACTACAAAACTATACAGTCCTCCTTCAGTTCCAAGTAAAAAAGCATACTGTTTTATTTTACCCACAAATTTCTTCTGCAAAAACAAGCTGCAAACATTTTGTCAGCGTTAAGTTCAGGCACATTTTCAGTTACCCCAATGTAGATGTAAAACACTCTTACACGAATATCCAGAAGCAATTTTACTACAGTTACATCCTATTTCACAGTTATCTCCTAGCCAGATATACCTTTGATAGTTTAAAGACACTCTAAAAAGCCTAACTGTTAGCTTCCTTGGATAGCTAAAGAAACACTGATCTCTTCAGCAGAAATCTTTCATAGGCAAAGGAATTCAAACATACAGTTGGCACAGGACAATGTTGAGGGAGGACAGCTAGAGGTAAGACCAACCTGGAGTACCAAGAAGCCCAATTGCAATGCAATGTTACCACTCCTTGGACATGCATATGATAGTCAAAGCCAGAAATAGGTACATGGAAAAAATGTGAGTCATGTTTCTGCCTTCTGCCATGTCAGACCATCATTGGTGCCTCCATCAGAGGCCAGCTGCTCTTGCCACCCACTGACATTAAATATCAATGTAATCATCTAGTTCAGTCAGTGAGAAACAGCAGCATAACACATCAACATCACAAGAAGCATCTACCAGGACAAGACGCCTAAGCTCACATGCATAGTAAAGCACTGAATAACATTTTGCTAATTTTTGAGATTCCCACTTCGTAACACGATGGACGGTATCATAATTAACTCAATATAGTAACACATTAAAGAACAATGCATCATTTACAACATTATGATGTTAATGATTAAGATGTAAAAGAATGATGAATACGAAAAGGGCAGAACTGAAGCTAGACTGCACATTCTGCCTAAGGTGTGAGCATAGAACATTTGATTTTGATTGTTTCTGCTGAGATTTTTTTCCCCCAATCTGAAACACAGTACAGCTTTTATCTTTTTAAGATAAAAACATCATTTAAAATAATACTGGTAATTTTAAAGTTTAAAAAAAAAAGTTTTGCTAACTCTCTTCCCCCAAAAAAACAAAACAACACAACACAACACCACAAGTTTCATATCAAAAGTTGTAGAAGGTGACCATAAAAGCAGCTACAGATTTACTTACACTCCTGCTAAGTCTAAAGTTCAGAGCAAAGAGTTACTGAGGCAATCAGAAAAGGGCAGATACCAGAAGAAACCTTCCCTGAAAACATGGCCACAAAGTGCTCAGTCTAAGGCAGCAAAGTACCTAGCACACAGAGCCATTTGTGGTCAAAGAAAACAGCTTTTATGACCAAAACATAAAATAGAATTATGTTCACATTTGTCGAAAAGATAACTTACTATTTCTAGCTCAAGAATTAAAGTTGTCATTTAATCTGAAGGAGCACATGAAGATTATGTGTTGTACATCTGTGCACCAGGACAGAATCTGTTCTTCTAGGTTCTCTTATTAGGAAATTTTAGATTTACATAACAAATCCCAACAAAGCTAAAGCAAAGCCAACAGGGAGTTTTGTAAAGCAGTTATGTCGCAAAAACAAACAAATTTAAAGCAACTCATTTTTAGCACTGCTACAATTTTTCTTAGAGAATCCATAAAGTGGGTCAGAGATCACATTCCTTTCTGGTTTGTGCCAACTATTCAAGCAATTAAGACAGTAAAAGAAAGCCTAATTCCTTTCCAGAAACATTGACAGCTTATTAAAACCAAAGATAAGTGAGATACAACACAGATAACTGAGATACAGTGGATTGCACAGGCTGACAAACCACATGGACACAAGTGTGGAAAAACCAGCATCATGATACACTCTTGGTTTTTTCCTTCAGATGGTACTGAAGAACAGCTCTGGACTGTGAAATCAAAGGGCTGGCTGGTTTGCTCATGTTTTAGCTATGAGGCCTTGGCTCAGTGCAGTAGTTTGTGAGACCTACCATGCAACACAGGCATCTCAGTACAGCACAGCGTAACAATGCATACCTAAAGTGGCTCAGCGACACAGCAGTGCAACTCTGAAGCATGATAACTTTATCTGCTTCTGTGTAGGTTAGAGTAAAACAGACATGAAAGTTATCAGTGATATGCTCACCCATTATTTTCTGTACCGCTCCTTCACAGAGTGATGGATATGTTCAAAAATTTGCTGGAACTCAAACACATCATGCCTCTGTTTCAGGACATATGTTCATAGGAGTATTCCTAAGGTCACAGAGTCTAGCATCTACTTATTGCTGCAGAAAGTCACATCCTGTTCCTCTCTTGAATATACCAACCTTCAATTCTGAAGCAGTCACCCTTCTTGTCCTGTCACTAGTTAGTTGTCTGCTTCACTCTTTTCTTTAATGTACATTCATAAGCTATTCAGAGACAGCATCTCATTGTCTCTTTCCCACACCTCATTTTCTCTAGCCTCAACAATCCTGTTTATTTTATAGCTTTTTTCTTCTTTTCCTCCTTGCAATTATCTCATGGAAGGAATAATGAAAATGACAGCTTTATATAGCATTGATGAGGCATTAACATTAGAGAACTGAGAAGCATCCCAATGTTTAGCTTGTATAATGAAAGGGTGAGCCACTGTCTGCACCCCAGCCGCCTACAGAGTTGGAGAGTACACACTGATTGCTCGAGCAAGTAAAGAGATTATAACTTAAGTATGCAGGCAAAAAAACACATATTCAAATAAATGTAAAATTCAAAGACCACTCAACCAACACACATCAACCAGTGAGACAGTACAGCTCCTACTGCCCGTACCATTGGTGCTTAGGGTGAAAGCGTTCTTAATAAGAACAGCCTACACCAGCATTTCATATCCTATAGATATCTACCAGGCAAACATATGATAGAAGCCAGTTACTAAAACCCAATTAGGTAACTTGATTTCATCATCATCTTAAGCTATAAGATTTAAAGAAAAGCCATAATAAACACAGTCTAAACAAGGTCACATTGCCACATCTGCAGTAATACAGACAAAAGTTGTCAGAGTGAATGAATCTATTTGTGTATACCACATGCATCTTATAAAAGTAGAACCAGAACATTCAAACAAGTCAGTATGGAATAAATATGAGATGTAGCTAACCACATTTAAAACATCAGTTACCTAATACAAACACTTCACCCTCTTGAATACCACAGCTGCATATAAAAATCACATGCAACCTAGAACAGAACATTGGGCCGCTAGCTAATTACATTGAAGAGAAATTATTTAATGAGTTATTATATAATGCAGAAAGAGCCATTAAAAGAAGAAACCAGTAATGGATTACTGCTGCACGTATTAATTTTGTTTTCTAACAAAGCTTATTAGTCCTATTGCTTCTACCTTTCCCACAGTACAGCAAAAGCACAAAAGCTAATAACAAATAACTGAAAGCATCAGGTTTTGTCATTTTCCATTATTTCTGTTTTACCACTAGGTGGTGATAGCTCAACACAGATCAGCTTCTAGTCGGCATCAAAAAAGAGTAAACTGCGGCTGGACAGTGAAGTTTAATGTCAAATTGAAACATGCCCTTTGTGTACTAAAAGGCAAATGATTCAACATTTTGAGAATATAAATTGCTGTAGCATAGACTTACCTGCTCCAGTCACATCCTTCCACTAACTCCGCCCTTCAATAAAAGGATAGACATCTTAGAGAAAAAAAAAATCCTCTTTCTTCCCAGATCATCCACTGAAAACACCTTTCCACCTCATTTCTAGCATAGTCATGTAGCTATTGTATGCCCTATAGCCTTGTCTTATCAGATACTTGTGAAAATCACAGCAGCTCCCCCTTTAAGTTCTTACCACAGCACTATTTGCAAGGTTGCTTTCTCAGGTCCTTTAATGAAGTCCTCAAAGGTCATACCACCACTTTTACCTCAAACTCTTCTCTCAATTCCTTCATATCTAACTCAAAATAAAGAATACCTACGTCATTACACTTCTCATCAGAACAAACCATCTCTTTACAGCTTTCCTCACACTGATACAACTCAGCCACAAAACCAAATCTCACTGTTCAGAAGTAGCTGAAGCAAGTTCAGCTGAAATCAGTTCTATTTAAGGGCTCACACCCCCCTCCCCCCATCCCACCCCAGCAGGTACATTAGGCACACCTGTACCCAATTACACTGCTTGCTTTGTATGCACTTGGGGCATAAAATCTTACTTTTGCTGCAAAGACTACCTCCAAAACTTTTCTATTCAGTTTTAAAAAACACCTTTTACATGTTCGCTATAATGAACGTTTTGCATTTGTATGGCATTGCTTTTGCTGTTGATGTTCCTGCCTGATACACTGTCAGTGATGTCTGTACCTGACTCTTATCCTCTGCATGGTGAGGCTGCATCCCCACCTTCCAGCATGCTCTCTGAAGCCCCTAAAATGGATCATTTTCCTCAGTACCAACACCTGTGTGAGTGGACCCCACTAGCTCAGCTCTCAGCATTTTAGATGCTGCATGAAGAGCCGCATCTGGATGCAGACCAACTACTGAAACTATAAAAAGTGAAATATATGTATAAAGTGCATGGCTTCTCTATTTTCATATTGCTTACGACTGTATCTATAATATATGACACCTCTGAAATATGATTATACTTCTTCAGTTAGTACATACAAGTTAAATGCATTTATTTCTCTCCAGGTTTATATCTAAATAGCTGAGAATAGTTGGCTTGAATTACATTCACAAATATAATACTATAAAAAGGTTACAGAAAAATAAGTAATACAACAAAACCACAAAAAAATATAAATCAGTACTTCTACATAATCATACTTTACAGCAGCAGCAAAGACCCACAAAGCCTTATGACTGTAAAAGAGCAGCAAGAAGATTGTTTGCTAGAATTTCATACAGAAATTTATTAGTGGGGAAGAGTTGCATGGCAAGGGTAAAGAGAAAACAAATTACAGAACATAACTAGGCTACAGGGCCACAAGATATCAAATAAATGTTATAGAGAAAACAAAGAAAAGGACTGAGTTTGTATTACCTTTCATTACATCAACTTTCACTTAAATGTCTTCAATTAAGTCATATATTAACATCGAGAGAGACATGATTTATGGAAAAGGCCTTAATTTGTCCCCATTTGCTGCCCTTTAGTTCATAGCTCAGTGCACATGAACATTCAGCTTGGAAATAACAGCGTGGCTTAAGCAGGATTTAAACTAAAGTTAAGAAATTTCTACTTTCAACCACAAGTAATCCAACATGAAAAAAATCAATAGGAAGATAGAGTTACAAAGCAGTAAAATACATGGACCGTTCCTCAATAGCGATAGATTTTCTCACTAGACTGTGAAAGATCCCATGTTGTTCTGAAGTCTGTCATCAGACTGTCACCCTAAAGAGAGCATATAAGAATGATAAAATCATGGAGAGAAAAAAAAAGAAAAAGAGACAGAGAGAGAGAGAAAGAGAGAAACCCAAATCCTTTATTAAATAACCTTACCATAATTTCTCTGGCCTGCTTTTTCTCAGGTAAACTGTAAAGTCCCTATGTACTTCCTAATCTGTTCCACCTTGCCCTGTAGTCCAAGCTGGGTACTTCTTCCATGAACCAAGAGTGTGAATCATACAATATCGGGGTGTCACAATACCTGCAGCCTCTCAGACTTGCCACCTGACTTCAAAAGTGGAATGAACCTGGGCTCTAACCTAGCAGCAGCCCAAGACCTCAGCCCCAGTTCTGTTCTGCATCAAGGAAATCCATGGATTTATTACAGCTTATATTTAAAAAACAAACAGAAAGGCATACCAAATAATTTCTTTTTCCAGTTCTTAATGATTCCTTTACATTCACAGATTTTCTTCTTGGCCTTGTATTGATTTAAAAACCACTGAGTTAATTAAACAAACTCTAGAGGGCTGATTGGAAATACTAAACGTACATCTGAAACATTCAGCAGCTGATCCAGCCTCTACTATCTATTAGTAATTCTCTGTATAGAACAGCTACTCAGTTGTTCCAGGATTCCCAGCCAAGCTTTCCCCAGTGAAGCACTTTCACTAGCCATGTTTCTACTGTATTTTTATAGGGTCAGGTTTTAGTGAAGAAGGTTGTGTTGCTGTTATTTTTTTTACCACTTGCCATGCTCCCTTCCTTTATTTCCAGAAGAGAAATAGGAGCTGCGTCTCGCTCCTTCAGGCTGCAAGAAATATCACCTACTTTTCTGGGTTCGTATGATATGGATTTTCTTCCACTGAATTAAGCTCACACAACTGTCATTTAGTGTGAATGAGGAAACAATAAGGGCATTTTTAAACATTCTGAGCACAAAATAAGTGTTATCAAAAAGAAACAAAACATAAGGGAAAATAATAATATCCTAGGGCACTGTCCTCAGTGAACTACAAAGTATAAATAGCTCAGCTAGAAGCAGAACAAAAGTTGTTTTGTGCTATCATGCAGCTGAGCCAAAAATAAAGCTTCTTTGGAATTGCTTTAGAGAAATCTCGTAATTCTTACAAATCTTAATAGCTTAATCTTTAACCTTTCTCCAGCTAGATAAAAGGAATTAAAATAAAGCTCCTGATTCTGAGGGACAAAATGTTTTGTCTGTCCTGCTGATAAACAGAAGAGCGCTAAGCCTTTAAACATTGCTTGACCCTTCCCATTGTGTCAACCTAGACATAGCATTTTTGTAGGCATTACATAATTTCAGATTTGAAGTAGAAAAGTTCTTTAATACACATTTTCCTTAGACCATCTTTCCACGGTAATTCATGTAAAAGCATGAAAGATATACTTAAATATTTTGATATTTACATAGAATTTCAATTGCTAAACAAGCCAAGTTCAGACCACTCAAGTCTTAAAACAGTCCAAACTAAAAAAGACTCAAAAAAGAAAGAAAATTATTCTCATTTTACTATGGCCGTATCTGTTCTACATACCAAATCTTTTTCATGATAATGAGACTGCATAGTTGCACAAAAGAAGGAATCAACTAAGAGCAGTCATTCCTGTCTATTACGTAGGCTTCTTCCCAGTCTCCTTAACTGAAATTTAAAAAAATGTTATAATCGTTAACTATAGTCTGAGCACACCTTCACCACGTCCAGTATAGCTTGTTTTGAATACTTCATGATGCTTCCACACCAGTGGGAATCATGGAATCACAGAATGGTTTGTGTTAGAACGGACCACACAGATCTTCTAGCTCTAACCCCCCATTGCCGTTGGCAGGGGTTGCCAACCCATCAGATCAGGCTCCTCAGGGCCCCATCCAACCTGGCCTTTAACACGTCTAGGGATGGGACATCCACAACTTCTTCGGGCAACCTGTTCCAGTGCCTCACCACCCTCTGAGTAAAGAATTTCTTCCAAACATCTAATCTAAACCTACCCACTTTCAGCTTAAAATGATTATCCCTTGCCCTATCACTACACTCCCTCATAAAGAGTGCCTCTCCAGCCTTCCTGTAGGCCTCATTAAGCATGAATACATTTTGTCTTTATCTTTTTTGAAAACACATAGCAGAAGATTATCATTCATATGATGCCAAGACATACATGATGTTCATAAAAAGAAATCTATTGTCCCAGAGTAAGGCTAAGTTAGTCTGTAAAGTCCTCTGAAAAGGCACAACCTGGTGGAACATATGATTCATTCTTACATCAGTCATTTTATGAACACTGCAAGGCGGAATTTATTGCCCATAACAAAGAAGGGTTAAACAAGACTGTCTCCTAAAAATTCTATGTACTCATTCCTCATCCAGAAAATGCACAATTTTCAGGATTTATTGTTTATCACACCTGACTCAGCTTCAAACATGGGAAAAGTTTGATATTCATGACTGGAATATTTCAGAAGAGCTAATTCTTAACACCCTTTCAGAGCTGAAAAGACTCTGCTTACCAAGGATGCAACATGTCTACCTTTGCTCAGAACTAGCATCTTGGAGTTTTCCATAAAAACCTCCTTTAAAACCTCCTACAGCTGTTGGTAAGAGAACAACAGATGGTTTTCCATAGGAGACAATGGCACTGGAGCCAGGGAGAATTACTGACATCACCCAAGACAGACAGGGAGCCTGGCCCAAATGATATGAAGAGCCTTGGAGATGGCAGGACCTCCTGCCACGACTTGAGAGTTGTAGTAGGCCAAAAGGTACTAGCAGAATGTTTCTTGTTTCATATTTAGTTTGCAGAATGACTTTTTCCCCAAGTGAATAACCTTCTCTACATACTGTAAAGACTTCTACTTGCTGATTTCATGGTGCTTTCAATGCATGTGCTTTGGAGGTGATGCCAGCGAAAAAGAAAAAAAAAAGAAGCAGTGTAAATGAGGTATTGTTCATAATTCGCACTCTCAATTTTCTATCAATTTTTTTCCAAAGTCTCTGACCAGCTGAAAATCATGTTGGGCTGTTCTGAAGATGAAAATTGAATAAGAACTCAGTTAAAAAGAAAAACAAAAAGAGTATAGAAAAATCAATGTGCATCTAATTCACTAAGGGAGGCATTAATATCATGATAGACTTCCATAAGAAGGAGAAATTCTTAATGATGTCTTCTATAAAGTGGCTACTAATACCTCAGTAGTGCTAAGTACTTAAGGAAATGAAGGCTAAGATTAAACAGAGACTGTCATTGTGACATCTTCCTCCCAAAGCTGCAGGGAGCTAAAATGTTTTCCTGGTTTTGCAGGCTGGGTAACGGAGATGATGGGATGAAAAATGACTCGTTCACATTCACTGAGCAAATGGCAAAGTCAGGCACGTAGCCTGACGTATGGGCATGGCACATAGACCTGACATGTAGCTCAGAAGAAAGCAGTGATGAGACTGAGAATGTACACCTGCAGAAGCCCCAGCCTATAGGTCAAAGAAATTCAACACCATTTTTCTTCTTCTGTTGCTTGAAGCAGCCTTCTTCCCTCCTTGCTCCATGGGGAAAACAGATGCATGCAGCTAGCTCTGAAGAAGTTGTGAAGAGTTCAATACCAAAAATAGCACTGTGTATAGACAGAAGCTGTATCTCTGAAGTGGCATAGTTCTGCTTACGTGGCATAATGCCTGCTATAGTTAGCACTGCTTAGTCAGCTAATTAGCCCAGTGAAGGTCCTGCACTAGCACTTGCCCATTATTTCCCTCTGCAGAGTTAGCTCAGCTGTTGTATCTCTGCATAGTGCATCTCTGTCCAGAAAAACAGCTGGATTCCTGGTATGTCTGAATGGTGATGATCAAGCAGATATACAAGCAATGTATATGCATTTGTACATATCCCTTCGATTTGACACACATTTCTCCTAAGTTGATTGAGTGAAAGAAATTCTGTCCTAAGATTACATTTACATCTCAGGGTAGTATATTCCGTGAACATTTTACTTTAAATACATTAGAATGTATGCCTGTATATTAAAAAAAAAACAACAACAACAAAAAAAAACAGGATGGTTTCAAAAACTTAAGCTGTTTACTTTTTGGCATATTTTCATAATTTAAAACCAACTATTGCATTGTAAACCACTCCTCACAGCAGAAGAATAGAGTATTAGAAAGAATATTTGTATAATATTATAGGAAAAAAATCAAGTGGAATCATTGAACCTTTCTAAAATAATAACCTGGTACCTTTAGATTAGGTAATTAATTTAAACGTGACTGTGTTATTATGTGCTTTTGGCACTGCATTACTAAAATAGTAAGTGATAATGATCCTCAAATATTACCTGAGGGAAATTCTCATTATCTAATCCATGTAATTAGACTTCTTCCTTCTCTAGCAATGGCTACTTTATACAGAATAATTACTAATAAAGGAACTTGTGAAGTATTTTGATTACATTTTTTTTTTACTTTAGAACAGGACTAAAAATATCTAAAATGACACCATTTACTAATTAATGAAAAATAAAGATAGCTGCTCCCCTGAAACTCATGAACAGAGAGGGTGAAATTATGATAACAAAAATATTATAAAATCATCCACTCAGAGGACCCCGAAGAACACTGCTAGGTGTTTAGAAAAGCTTGTTTATTCAATCTCTATGAATTACAGAAGGCCCATTTCCTCACAGCCTCCTCCTCAGTGAAGTAATTTATTTCTGGCATAAATAGGGTTTTAAGTATAACTTATTACTCATTTGGTAGATTTTTTTCTTAATTTGTGGAAGTGCATTTTACTACAGAAAGTGAAAGGCAACAAAAAACTGAGTTCAGGCTCTGCTCTGCAACTATAATGCAATCCTCCGTAAAAGGTTAAGGATATTTCCATTTCTGACATTGAGCAAAAAGAAGAAATCATTTCCTGTCCATCTCTTCAAGAGCACAACACAGTGAAAGGCAGCTAACAGTCAGATCTTCTTCTCTGACTCCAGATGTTGCATTCTGTAGTTAACTTCACTGATATGTGTATATGAACTTGTCATGTTAAAATTCAGGAATCTAGTTCAATTCTAGTTCAGGAAGACCATAAAAATATAAGTAGGCAGGATGCAAATAATAAATCTAGAATTTAGCCTGGACTTAGCCTGCTTTAAGAAATCTCAGCTGTATCTTGCACTTAGAAACAGGACTATGGAAGTTACTGTAAATAAAAAGGTAACTCAGCTTGAGATCTCAAGCAGATGACTCATTCTGCAACTGGATGCAAGTCTATTGTGTGAGTTTACTGCCTCAGAGAACAAAGCACTGCTTCAATTTTATCCACAATTTCCAAACCTTCAGAATCTCCAATCCTGGTGTAAATCAAACTCTATACTATGCATTCAAAATCTGGCAGACAGAATAAGTAAAACTGTAGGACAGTTCATATACCATCTATAAATTTAGTACTGATAGTGCAGAGAAGAAGCAAGACATGGTTTTGAGAGGTGCAAAAATAATACCCAAATCAATAATTTAATTGCTGTTTGAAAATCAACCTCTCACTGAATTGTAGTGTCTCCCATAACTGCAAAAGTTTCATACAGCTGAAATTATTTATAAAATCAGATTTAAATTAAAACCAGAAAACAGAAAGTTGATGACAAGTTACCATAAGCCATTTAGTAAGCTAAAGAACAATATTATCAATAATAAAAAAATATAGGACTGGAATATAGAACAGCTGGCATTTAAAAACTCAGAGCAAAAACAGATCAACAGGCTTTATGATACTGAAGGGAAACTCTTCTTATCTTTTCAAAGATAAGATCATAACCTTTAGTTTCTGAGCAGAGAAAGAAAATAGACTAAAAAATTAGAAAAAAGACAAGAAGACACTAAGACAAACTTCAGCCACATTTTTGTATGATCTGGAAATGGCTGTTAAAACAGGAGTAATGGGCCTTTAGGTATTATATTCCATAAAATATACAAAAAATATACAAAATATCTAAAATATACATAAAATACATAAACATAAAATGTACAATCTTGGTGCATCAAACAAATGTTTAAATAATTTAGGAGGAGGTTTTACCTAAACTGAAAAGATAGAACAACTGAGTCCTTTCGAACAGAGCACTTTTAAATACAAAAGAAAATGGAATCTGGATGCAAATGATTAAATATTCAGCAAAATATACAGTGGCAACTTCTGTCTGTGACAGATAGGTTTATTTCAGATATCAGAAAATTTGCTTAACTTGCAATTTTTTCCTATCTTTGTGACTGAAAGCACCACAGTGGATATACACTGTATCTATAGAACAGACTACAGACAGCTCTTGTGTCTTGTGCAAAGTACACAAAACAATGAAGTGACAAAAGACAGTTCTGAATGGGGTGCAAGAAAAAAACCTTTTGAAGTCAACATTGCTTTATTGGACATCATAGCTAAAAGAAGAAATGAAGTCCAGTAAAACCCATATTAACCAGTGAGGCCCCTCTACTTCTGTCAAGAAATATCAAGCCACGCTTGATCTTCAGAGAAAATAATTATAATGACTTCCTAATTATCATCAAGATTGTTCATTACCAATACCACTGTCATACTTTTTGCCATGCCCTCACCAATACCAAAGTTAATGAAATTATGAGCTAATAAACCTTTCTGAGGAATCACATTCAAAAATTTAATATCAATTCTCTCTAAAAATGTAATATCAAACTTGCCATGCAATTCTTTCTTTTAAACTTAGGACTGAGTTGTTGCCTACTATAATGTATGATGTTTTCCAGAACAAAGTATAGTTATACTAATGTCACTGACTGCAAAGTATCAATCCAGATATGTGGAATACAAATGTAACAATTGTGTATCAATTAAAATTACACTGATTAGACAGTTCATAATGGGAAAGAAAAATCACATGTTCATATATTCAGCTCTCTTTGTGCCAACACATTATCTTTATCCCATTAAAGAGCCTTATGCCATCTGTACCATCTGTGATACCAGCTGGTATATTGGTCCAAAAATATCCCTTCAATTATGGTATACTGATTAGTTTTCAGTATATAATCAATTGTAGCTTAACCAAATTATAAAAATAAATATGTATTTTTTCTTTGATTTGATTCTGGTAATGAAAATTCAAAAATTTCAAGTTCTTTCTTTCCCTGAGACTTTGAGATTTCAGAATTTACTTCAAATAAAGTAAATAAGGAGTTAAAGTGGGGATATCAATTAACTAAGTTGCATACTGGGACCTCCTGCAAAATGAGAAAATGACCATTTCTAGCAAAAATCAACAAAGGAGCTCTTCCTCCTCCAAATTCTCCTTCTTAACAAATACAGTATACATTAAAACTTAACACTACAAAACCAATGGAAGGATGATATTTTGTTTTTCTATATAAAGATTTATCTTACTTGAGGCATTTATCTTACAGAGGCATTTTTATAAAGCAAATTGGGTGATTCCTACTACAATGAAACTTCTGGCAAAATTCTTATTCATTTTAGCAAGCCAAGATGTAAGGTATAACTTTCATATAACATACAACTTTCATATCACTGAAAGTTGTACATCCTTCCGTATTACTACATGTTTCACACTTTGTATCTTTGGGCCTGATCCCTTGATTAATCACTGGTTTACTCCTACTTTTAATCTGAACTACAAGCTAAATTTTATGCTATAAATCCTTCAAACTAGAAAATTTTCCTATTTATATTACTAACAAGGCAGTTTACAGCAAAATAACTGTATTGCGTTTATAAATATTAAAAGCATTACTTCAGCCCCATTCCACTTATACATTATGGTGCAATCTTTTAATAGCAAAAACACATGCTACCATTAGAACAGGAGCTTGTTTTGATAAGTTAATTCATGGATAGCACTTCTTGACCAAATTCAAAACTTCACACTTTCCACAACTTGCATCCAGTAATTTACTTGCAAAACATTATTGAAAATCTGAACTCAAAATGCAATTTTCTACAATGTTCATCACTACAGTGTTTGAGTGCTTCACAATTATTGCTACGTTTATATTCACAACATCCCTTTGAGATGAGAGGGTATTATTATACCTGCTGCATGCAGAACAGAGGCACAGTGAGATTAAGATCAAAGGTATAGACTAATTTGGACACTTGGTAGGAAATTCATGGAAACTCATTCTCACATTGCTTAATATGCAGCTTTTCATATATGTTCAAAGCCAACTGCTCAATATTCTGCAAGCTGCTTAATGCTGCAAGTGCTCACTATTCTGCAAATCAAACCACAAGGTTCACTCAGAAAATAAGAAATACACAGAGCCAATCCCTAAAGTTTTTCTTAACTGACTCTTCTAACATCACATAGGAACACTGGCAGAAGAAATCCCGTTCTCCACTATAAATTAACTGTGAAGGTCTCCTTTCTTTTCTGCATTGTTTTGTTTACTGATTTCTAACTTGTTCAACCAACAACTAAAGAATTGCCCGATTCTCTTCTTTGAATGAATTTCTACAAATTAGCTCCTCACCTGAGAAAACACTTTTAGTAAACAATTTGTTTACTACAAAGTTGGGATTTTCTGGCTTCAGGCAAAATCAATAGCTGAGAAGCTGATAGCTGCAGTAGCTGATTGTGCCCCCGTATAGTTCAGAACTAGAGATAAATGAGTAATTTCTGGGGTTAGAGACATTTTCTTACAGCAGATAATATTAAAACTCGGGGAAAGAAAGGTTCACTTTGAAGTTACTGTAGGAGACATATTGTGATTTTTTCCCTCCTCAAAGCTTGATCTTTCTCACTGGTCATTTTTTTGTCTTTGTCACATTAGAAGTGGTATGAACTAAGTGTCAGAAAAGGGACATCTTTAAAAGCAGTTGAACAATCATAGCTTGGGAAGGTAGCTTTAGTCAACTGAAGAGTCTTAAGTTAAAACATTTCACCTCTCAACCAGCAAAGAAAAAATATAAATGTGTACAAAGATAAACACAAAGATATCTATAAGCTCAGCTACTAGACATTAACTTCAAAAGCTGTATTATTGTTATGGCTTTAATAGCATATATACACGAGGTATGGTAAGGAAGACGCAAGTTAAATTGTGAGGAACTGGATGATGTGAATAGATGGAGGTTTAACTACTACGTATTTTTACTGTTAGTCACTCTTGCTGTTATAATCAAGATGGTTTTAACCTATGCCTTTGCTAATTGCCATAGCTTCACATTTTTATTGCCTCTATTGCATTTTTATAGACCTTAGGATATTATATTGTCAGATATAGGTTTTGTCTGCCATTGGGAATGATGATGATCCCAATGTATCCCAAGAAACATCTCCCCACAAGTACCTTGCTTTTGTACAAGAAAATACAAAAAGTGCTTAGGTAGCTAAATATTTCTAGCATCGTTTTCAGTGACATATGTGAAATCAAGTATGCCTTCTGCTTTGCTACACAGTACATATTTATTGGCATTTGACTGAGGTGATCTGCAAACTTCAGTTGCAACATTGCAATATAGGGTGCAAATACAGGTTGTATACAAGTATAAAGGTGCAAATACAAATATATGGGTGCAAATACAGCTTTTGCACCCACAAAACATTTAGATGATTTTGTGAAGAATTCCAGTCAGAGTTTTTTCATGAGTCTCTTGCACAAAGGAAGCATGAATAAGAAAATCCTAATTTTTAAAACAACTGAGAACAAATCTCCTTGCCAAGAAGATAATGTTTCTGGAAGGAACAGCAGGGAGGTCCCAGCAGGATGGCATTATTGCAGCAACGAAGAGCACCAAGTCCTCCCACTTACCCCTTTTGGGCAGGAAGGAGGGCAAATCTATCCTGTCAGAAATATCGTTTGCCAGAAGAATTGTCATGATCATACTGCAGACTCCAATGGAAACAAGTACTCAAGAAAGGCAACAACAGCAATAAATTAAATTGGGTTGGAAAAAGGCAACAAGGCAACATGTAATTTTGTCGTTTCAGTCACTCTTGTTAATTTGTTTCCTACTGTTTTTCCCTCCCTTCTTCTGCCCTAACTTTCTGCTTCTAAGGTTGTTTTTCCTTTTAATTTGACCTTTCGTGAAAAGCTATCCAGTCATAATGCTTCACCATAAAAAAAAAAAAAAAGAAAGAAAGAAAAAAGTTGGTGTTGGTGTACTTTAAAGAAGCTGATTTTCACAGTTTACTAGATCTGAAGTAGAAATGCTCCTTTTTAGTCTCAAGTTTTTTTTAGGGGCAGATGCTCACAAACATGTTTGTGTTATACTGCATTAATAGTTGGTAAACATAAGTAAACAAAATTCAGATATCTTTAACCACCACAAATTCAGTTCTTTATGGGCTATACCGTTTATACAAAGACATTCAGAACTACAATTTAATATGAAACACTCTCAGTATATTTAGCCACTTAAATTGCTGGAATAATGCCCAGATGGAAAGTGGCAAGACATTTAAAGATTGATTCCATTTTCTAAGTATGCAATGAATATAATAGTCCTTCCATTTAATCTAATGCACTTTTTTGGCCTATTAGTTTTTGATTGATAGAATGTCTTGAAATAAAAAAGCAGCTGTTGGCAGACACAGTAGAAATCAAATATATTGTGAGTACAAAAACTAAATAGAAGTATATATTGGTTTTATAAAGGACATAGTTTAGTTTCCCAAATGGGGTGATCCTCTACATTCATTATATTCCAAATCTTTGATCCTAGAACCCAAGTTTTTAAGTAAATGATTTTCAATAAATTAGCAACATTTTTTTTTTTTTTTTAATATTGCACACTGACCACTGTATAACAATGAAGGAAAATCTAGGGAGACAAAATTAGAAAATAGATTTACAAATAGAGAGGACAGAACTTCACAGTTTGCTTACACATTCAGGGCATATAATTTCTATATTATATTGCAATTAATCATTTTTAAATATCTGCATGACATTGAAGCAGCAAGTCCAGTTCTACTAGAGAAGCAATTAAGATTAAAGAAACAATTATATTTCTGAGATAACTAGCTCATTAAAGAGCAATTAACCACATATTCTTCTTAATCTTAGGCAAGGCATTCAAAAAGATGTTAAGACTGTTTTTTCTAACAGTTTAAACTTATTTAAGATTAAGGTGATCATTGGTAAGTAGGATTAATGATCTCAATTGAAAAACAAAATTTCATTATGCACAGTTCAGAGTAACATCCCTGGGAAGGTTCCATTCATCTCAGTGGTTCCCCATGCTTTTTATATGAAAAGAAAACATACTTCTATGATTAATCAAAAACCTCAACTTAATGAAAAAAGGTAAATTTGAAACTCTTAATTAGAGCTAGTTTATAACTGCATTGTTTTTTAGGAAGCTTATACATACTATTTAGTGCCAATATTGGTCTGCAGAAAAAGAAAGAGAAGCAAAGGACAAAAAAGCTTTCAAGTTCAACGTGCTCTTCTGCAAATGCAGCATTTTTAGGCAGCAATCTGCCATGAGCTAATGCTTCACTTTCTAGTATCACGTCTCTCCCAATAACTGTAACTTTCTTCAGAGGAGTGCCAGGATTGCAAAGGTGGCAATTGCAGGAGACCATAAATATCCATTCTAACGTGAAGGAAACAAACATTCAAGAGAAAAGGAAAAATACACCTTGTTGTGTAATATTTATATAGTCAGAAAAGCATAAAGCAGAAACTTCATACAGTGACACATTCACATTTTTCTGAAACCTGTTTTTGGAAAGTTAACTGTGGAATATATTTAATCATTTGAATGTCAAACACTGAGGAAATTTAATTCCTATGAAATATACTTCTTACAAGCACATTCACTCTTAAGAGAACTGACTTCATAATCTGCGCTAGTTGCTGTTTTTGTTTTAAGCATCTTTAAAAACAAAGCTACAAATAATATTTTTATTGGCATAAATAACAGTTTCAAGGGCTCTGGATAGGTATGCACAAACTCTCCCCAAACTGTAAACCAGAGGCTACTGCAAGATTTGTGCAATTTGATTTTTACATTTGGAAATGTTATCAAAACTTTCATGTGTATACATACAAGCAAACAGCAATGGCCTTTGTCATGATTGTATCCTCTAAGTATTACTTTTTAAAACCTGAAGAGACATTAAAAAACCTCAGAAGGTAAACATTCAGGTTTTTTCTAAGACAAAGTTCAGAGACTGATTACTAAACTTCCGTGATCCAAAAAGTATGCTACATTAATTTTATATACACTTATCAGAGTCTCATACTTTCATTAGCTATGTGCACTGCTCAACTTAGCAGATCTGTACACAAATCCACAGAAAAAAGCCCCTTTCAAAACATTAATCACTCAGGAATAATCACTTCGGAATGATTCTAAGTTGTGAGTATCAATGTTTTTCCAATTTCCCTCTTAATGACCTGAAAGATAACAAACAATCCTGCATAATACTCTTCCCTGTTAATTTGCACCATTAACTATTACTGCTACCCTGAAGAGAGTATTAGAGGTCTTACTGAGATTAGATCACTCTGTGTTGCACATTTAAAACAATGACATCCACCAGGGAGAGCTTCTAATTTTATTGTCACAATTTGTCTTTCAGAGTTAGCATTTGGCAAGAAGGGAACAAACTACAAGTCTCCTTTTTTTGCCAAGTCTCTTCATATAATCTCCTTTGTCTGAGATCATGAGGCAAAAACAGACTTTGGTGGAAAATAACAAGAAAAATTGGTTACTTTCTCATCTTTTTTCTTGTCAATATTAAATTTTTTAAAACAATCTTTTTGTACCTAGTAAATATGAAATGCTACATCTCTATTTTAATACTGATAATTATTTAGCTAATAAAAGTCCTAAATTGGTTTCAGGGGAAAAATCTGAAAGAAGCATGTTACTTGCAACACTTCAACAAATAAACAGAATACATCCACATTTTCCATCCAGTTCAGTGACTTGAACATATATGCATATGTAAAACATGCAGTATTTATTCAGAATTATTTTGTAACATAAAATGCAACGTTTGCACAGTATGCCAGAAGGTATAACACACTACAAAAACTTTTGCCTTATTAGATTTGAATAAGAAAACAGTGCTAATTCATAGTTCATTGTGATTAAAGAAATACCTAAAGCAACACTAAGTGACGTTCCTTTTCTCTGAAAAGGTTATTAAAAGACTCACAGTGAATAAGGTTTTAATCCTGTATCTCTGCCTGAGTTTAGTAACTAGTTTAATTAAGATTGAAGTGTACACCAACAGTATCATCATCAAAATATAAAACATTTTCATTAATATTTCAAATTGACAAAATTCATTATGAATTCCCAAGTTTCTCTTCTTGTAATCTTATAAAATAGATAAGGATTTCTGTACTGGCTAAAACTATGAAAGGTTCAATTTTTAAACAGATTTCTATTTGTTTTCAGAGTACAAAATCCCAGTTGTATTAATCTCTTCAGTGGCTACTACGTGTAGTAAGAGGCTACAAAAACTCCCTTTTCTGGAAAGATTTAGTGGGAAAGTATTTCAGTCTTATTTACACATGATGACCATCTAGAATGGAAAGGACAAGGGATATGGTTCTCTCCCCTTTTTCTCCTTTTAGAGGCTTTCAGACTCAGCAAAGTCATATGAACATCAGTTCTATAGGCACATAGGACAAATTTCTCTTCGAGACCGTATGAAGTTTTTTGACGTCTTCTCATGACGGTATGATACAGTTCAATGCATTTGGAGGAAAAAATCCTAGGAAAAATACTGAAATGATATGATATGAAGTGAAAGGTGACACATCTGACAAATGAAGACAAATTTAATTAATGGACAAGTTAATGAACTGTACTTCAGCAACTCTTTCAGAAATGGTTATTCACGAAGAGCAGCTACTGGGGCAAGGGAATGAACTCAAGAGGACATGATATCCTTGACATTGGAAATATATTATTTAGTGCTGTTTTCTCACATTTTTATCTTCATTTATTTCAAATTCTTCTTGTGGAGAGGGAAGACTTCAGTAAATCTGATACCAGGCAGACTACAGTAACTATTCCTCTATGCAAACTCTTTATGGAAAAAAAATGCTTTGGTAATAAAGTTAGGAAACAGCTCTTGCCTCCTCGTTAGTAGCTCTGTGAGCTTTGATAGAGTAAAAGACATAAACTTTAAGCCCTGTATGTAATCCTCCTGCCTACCTTTCAGGTTGTCATTGTCCCATTTCTTGACAGAAATATGGTTGAAACACACACAGAAAAAGTAGAGCTGAGAAACACATTGGAAGAATGCTCCAGTCCAAAGGACCTCTTCAATATTAAAAAATATTCTTGCCAATTTTGAACAACATACTTGCATAGAAAAGAAAAGGTAAATGTCCAATACAGGACAGAGTATCATCCCATTCACAGGAAGTCCATACTTAAGAAACCAGTTCTGAAAAGCTCTAGCAGGAATTTTTTGAGATATCTGAGGTCTGAGAGCATATGAAATATTCTAGGGAGAGCAGACCACTTAACCAGTTCTCAAATAACTTTAGTTTTTGTTAAACATTTTGTCAAATGCACAATCTGACAAGGAAAGATACACTCATTAATTGACAACTTGGAATTATTCCTAAATTATTCATATCTTAACTCATAAATAAACGCAAACAATATAAAAAATCATAAATAACAGAAAGTTGATAATATGTAATACTTTAATCAGTATTTAACGTACTCAGTCAAATTTATCTTCATGAAAGACAACTTACTGTCTGCATGGTGTCTTTCATTTGCATTTTAAAAAATCTGCAACAAGGTGTACACTGATGGCATAGAAAAATACGGAAAGACCTGCCCTAGGTTGACTGAGTAGGTTGCCAGTTTAGTAAGGAATTACTTCAGGACTACTCATCTTTGAAAGAGAAACCCTCCAGTTTCTCAGCACACACTTTAAACTTGGGCCCAGAGCTCATTGCAGTATCAAGCTGTAACTAACATACACCTGTCAATAGCCAGAAACTGTTCCTCAAGTCTTTCTTAGAAAACATCTACTCTCTGAAACTGCTCTGTGAGGAATTACTCAAATCACTGAGCCTTGAACATTAGCTAAAATAGGGTCCTTAAATTGTTTCCCATCTACAACAATGTTACTCCTGTTACTTTTCCGTAAAATCCAATAAGCCATTTTTTATTCTTTTGTTCTTCCTTTGGAGCAATCACTGCTGCATTAAGTTCATGCTATCTTAATACTTCATAGAGAAGGGCTGAGCGTAATCATCTTTCCAGTATTCTTGTTACAACATTCTTTTGTTACGCGTATGACAGATATTGAAGCAGGAAGAGTAGGAAGACAACCCCAATGCTGGGATATTCTAAGATTTTACCTAAGGAGCTAAGACTATTCATTCTGAAAATAGGGTTAAATCATATGAACATAACACTAAATCAAATATTTGTCTGCTCTAAATTAATAATGAAAATTGTCTCTGAAAGTATAATTTATTGACAAACAGTTTCAAGATCACACAAATGAACTAAAATATGAAAAACAAACTGTAGAGAAGAAATAACCTCTGCTTTAAAGGAAAGATCAAATGCATATTATTATACAGTATTTCCAGCTACAAATTGTTATAGCGGCAGTCAATTACCAAATAATTCACCATTTACAGTTTTCATTATTTTTTAAAAGTATGAACAAACACACACAGTTGTTTTTTAAGTATTAAATTTCACTAATGTAAGGTAGTTTAAGAAAACCATTGGGGAATCTGATCTGCGTAAAGGAATGTCTAAGTGGGAACGAGCCATCACACCATCATTTGCAAACCCATCTTCATCCTGCCAACAACAAACAGTAGGCATTAAGATAGTATCTCAGTATACTCTGTAACTGCCACAGCAGTCTTACCGGCACTAGGAGGAAGGTTAAATTACAGCAGACCTCTTGCTGACTTAACTTATTCCAGAGAATGGATGGGCATGTAGACATGGCCAAGTCTGAAGATTTACAGAAATGCTCCATTTGTTTATGTGTATGAAATCCTACCTAGCTGTGGATCAGAAATGCAGTGGGATATGCCATATATAGCATGTTACAGATGTTGGTACACACTAGTACTCAAGTTCAAGAAAATCTATTTGGCCAGTGAGGTCACCTTGGAAAACTGAACAGTGCTGAAGACAGTAACTCAGGACATCAGTCTTGGCGATCCTCATAAATATCCAAAGGTTCTTGCAAAGGTATTGCCATGGGAATATGTTTTCTACCATTTGGTACTAGGTAAAGCTAAATTAATGGCTTAATTATGAGTTATCTTTTTGTTAAATTCTCTTTTTGTCTCTGTTGCAGTAACACAGAGTAACTGACTTGACAGTAATTCATCTATTTCTGATTCACTTTATCAAAAAAAAAATCCTTAATTTTGTCATTTCTTATCTAAAAGACCCTTTCCAGAGGTACAAACGATTAGTCGGTTTAAAGATACTGAAGAATCAAACATACTAAGTTCAGTCCAAGTTGTTTCTGATTCACACACTATGACTACAGATTTGATTCTCTAAGCCTACTCATGATTGTTGATAAACGCCATACTATGAAATGACCCAATGAAAAAAAAGAATCAAAAATTCCTATGAACAAAAGGATGAGGGTTTTGAAAGGGTTACAGCAAATTCACTTTTGCTTCATTAGCTCCAGCAACAGTACAAAAAATAAATGAAAGTGCAGAGACTTACAAGTGCAAACTGATACACAAAACAAACGTATTTAGCAAACCATAATATGCATGGCAATTAAAGAAGCCATTCACTGTAAGTATTATCCTAAAGCTATAAAACCAAGTGGCCAAGAATAGCTAAAAGATTATGCTTAGGTCAAAAAGCATATCAAACATACGTCTACTTGGATAACACAGGGATAAGGGCAGTTTAAAATTGTAGGTTGTATTTAACCAGCTCATTTTTTCTAAACGTTGAAACTGAGCTACTGGAACATACCCTTGAAAGTAAATGTATAAATAGAAAAGTATATCATTCAGGCTATGGTTCTTCATGACAAACAATGTCATCCATTTTTTCATTCTGTTTGACACAAATTCAATTTACAGAAGGCTTGTTCTTTTATTGTCATAAGCAGCGTGCCAAGGGGATGAAAAATGCTGCCAAATCACAAATGGGGTGTTTGGGGAAAGACTTTTTGTTTTATTTTTACATAACAGTGCAAAGTAAAAATACAATGGTAAAGAGAAGAATCAGAGCTGAATAAAATCTTTAAATGTGCATAATCCAGAGGAAAATTATGTGAAGCAGATTAACCATCATTTTACCATGGCTGCTGTGTAATTTATTATTCATAAAAGAGTCAGACTTTCAATAGGTGAGATATTTCACAGCCAAGTTTCAATTTAAAAAGAATTTCAGTATTTATTAATAAATACAGTACACAGCATCATTATCTATAAAAGTGACAGGATGTTACCTTTCTCTATTTCCTCTAAGACAAAGGAATTGAGCATGTAATTTCCATGTAAATATACTCTGGCGATGATCAAAGGAGTTCTTACTCAGCAAAACAGTTTTTTGGGTTGAGACCTGATAAATTGATACATTTAGTTACTGTGATTTTACATTTACTCATTTAGCTTCTGACTGAAGGATTTTTTTTCTGCAGACCTTTTCTGCAGACCATGTATTCTGATGTGCTGCAAAATGAATGCTCGTGCAGTACAATTATTTATGTCACATTATGATAAAGCACCTTCAATCAAAGCTGTACCATTTCTAATCTCATTGCACAATAGATACAAGACAGTAGAGACTTTTTGTACCTGTAATGTGACTGATGCTAAATTCAGTAGTACCTTTATCAAAAATTCAGAATTCTTAGAAAGACAACAATTTCTCCTACACCAAAAATTTCAATAGGAAAGGTACCTTTAGAGCTCAAACTTTTCCAGGCAAAAAATTGTTTTACCAAGCAGCAATTCCTAAGCAATTTCTTGCAGTTCGCAGGTTTCTCATGATACTGTTGCAAATCTTCTTTCTCTTCATGTGTTTTCTTCTCAGGGGCTAAGATATCCATCCTAAACAAAAACTTTACCTTTACTTTTCCTGAAAGGTATATATACACAACTTAAATTCACAGACTGGGGGCGGGGGATATAGGGGGAAAAACAGAGGAGATAGAAGGAGGGTAGACAGAAAAGCTTTAGGATCTCATTAACAATTATTCTTAGTTGATACAATTATAGTATTAATTAACTAAAATTGAATTACTGTATTAATATTCTTTCGGTTTGAATTATTTATCTAGAATATTAATACATTTGTACAGGATACATATAGGGAGAAAAATAGCAGAAAATACCTGTTATTTAAAAAAAAAAACTCTGATTTTACTTAAAATACATAAATTATATAACATCTTTAGATGGCAAATAAACATTTACCTCTTACCTTAGGCAGTTGTCTAGGTAAAGGAAATAGTGTAATCCTCTATGCATGAACCTATTATCTTTCCTATCTTAGCTTGCCTTACATCGGTGTCATCAAGCAGAGCTGCATTCCTCTATCTGTTATTGAAAGACAGCTGCTCTGCCCAGAAAAGATGAATAGTTGGGTTTCTGAGCTGCCTTAATGCCACTGTCACTCAAATGCAGAAAAGCAGCTGAGCCACTTAAAGCCAGTTGTACACTTGGGGACCATTCCTCTACACTACCTTCAGATTCACACAGACAGACCAATAAATTTCTATATGACATTACTTTTCCTGATAGACTGCCACTGTGAAGGAGCCGGGAGTCATTGGCAACTACCAACACTGACCAAACCTAAACGAAGCCCTACTATGGGACCACAAAACCAAGAAAAGGTGACTGCCCAGCGCTCCTGCACTTTTATGCCACTCCAAAGTCAAGCAGGAGTCCTAAGCAGCATTTTCAACTGGCTCCAGCGTGAGCTGCCAAGGAGATCACTGCTGCTGAGCACAGACCTGAGCAGCATGCACTGCAGCCATTTGACAACGGACTCAGGAATGCTTCGGGTGAGCTCCCCTAATTACATCCAGTAACTACACCCAGCCAGAACCAGGACAGCAAGGCAGCCCCTACTTCACTCCCCTCCTGTTCCCTCACACTGATTTCTGCCCTGCAATCTGATTCTAACAAGGGCAAACACAATATAAGTTCTAAAGACAAAAAGTAGGCGAACGCAAAAAAAAAAAAAAAAAAAAAAGTTGGCATTGTTCACAAAAATCGGACTTCTCAGTTGTGAAGTCATTACTTCCTAAACAAAGCATGACATAACTCATCACTGCACTGTGTGCAGTGGTAGAAGTGCAAGAAGTAGAAGTTTCTATTGATTGTGCAAAAGAATCAAGGAAGATGTTTCCATTTCCTGAATTTTTTTAATAGGTACTGGAATTCTGAGATTGTTTTTAATTCATCAGCTTTCCTTCTAACTGAATTAATTTTAATGACGATTACATAACTTACCAAGTTTGAACCATGTAAGCCCAACATACAATGTGAATGTTCCCGTATACATTTGAACTATGCCTTAACTATTTTGCTTTGTACAAAAGGTAACACACAAAACCACATACCTAACAACTGCAGACATCTCAGATTTACCAGCATGAGCTAGGTTGGAGCTTTTAAAGTACACTAATTCCACCCCTAAAAGCAGCCTATTGGTAAGCAGTCAATTCTGTTAATAACAGCACGGGCCTTAACAACAGATTTTTAGGCAGCTAAAGTATAGTGTATCACTTCCATTCAGACTCTTACCTAGGGATGCATTTCAGGCCCTTCATCATCTAGGACTGAACAGGACTTGAATTTGCACTGCTTGAACAGCACCTGCTGGTATCAGGTCCGCTGAGTCCTACTGCATGACACAGCACTCAGTCATGGCTGTGTTCCCACCACAAGCCACTATCAAGGTGAGCTGAATTTCAAACTGATAAGAGTTTCTGGAACTTCTACAAATGCAGTAGAGAACATTTCTCCAATTCAAGCACATTTCACAGCTCTCATCCAGTAACTTTGAAAGGTGTCATCCTGAGAATGAATATTAAATTGTATTAAATTGAGCTAAGAAAAGTAATATGTTTTCACCACAAAAGATCCAGTGTAGCTTTCAAGATCACTCCTGAAACGGAATTTTCAGTTGGAAGAAGAAATCACAAATGTAAGTTATTGCACGGAAATAATGTTTAATTTTAAAAGATATGCTTCCAACCATTACTATATCTGTCTTAGAATAAAAATAATGTACCCTAGAAATTCATCCCTCTGAAATCTGGAGTTTTACTTTTGATCATACCATCTGTGCTGGGCATCCACGGACAGTCATCCATTTTTTCTGGTGGAACACATCTATATGGCTCCTGTCACATGCAAGGGTTAAATCATTATGTCCAGCAGCTCTGAGATCATGAAGTATACAGCATCATATAGTACAGCTCCAAACAGCTAAAACTAGACAGTGTTATTGAAATAACTAAATTCAACCTTTCCTGACATAAACCTGCAAAGAAATGCCTGCTTATTTAAAGCCCAACTGCAAAATTCTTGGCCCTCCAACTCAAACATCAGCTCTCATGACATATTCTGTCCTTAATTCCAGTTCAGAGCTGCTTTACCTCAAAGATTTGTGAATCCAAAGGTAGAGTGAATGAGGAAGAAGATGTGGGGTGCACAAAAGTACAAATTTGATGACGCTACTGAAGAGGACATGGAGAATTAGAACCCTTGCTAAAAGTTTCAGTATTTGCTTTCATGCAGCTGAGAACTGTGTCTTATTTATCATGATGTGAAGAACTTCACTTGAGATGTCATGTTTACAAATCTGATGACTGTAAAAAAATCATTACATGCAATATTGGAGAGAAACCGGTCATATAAGCAACATCCAGAAAAACGTCATGTGTGGAAAGTACGCCATTTCCAGATGCACAGAATCCTTCCTTTCCCTAAGTACCTAGAATCACTGAATAATTTAGGCAAAATACAAAAGGGACCAAGCAGTACACTGAGGTATCAGTGGAAGGCTGAATCCTTCAGCAAGTTCAAATGAGCAGCCACTTTCTGAAATCAATGCACCTGGCTCAGCTAGCACCTACAGGGAACTGGTACCTCGAATTTACTGAGACTGAGCACCCTCAGGATGAAGAGATCTTCCAACAGACAGCTAGTGAAACAGGTAAAAAGAAAATAAAAACATTTGGTGCTACTGAGAGCATCAAAAACAACGTGGAGAAATGATATGCAAGAACCGTGACATTCCTCTGGTTTGAGCCCTTGCTGAGATGTTACCGCAGAAGTAGCTGGGTACATGCTCTCACCCTGACCATATGCCTCAAGTCAGAAAAGGTAAAATTTTTACTTGCAGCGTTAACAGTGCATGGAAATGGGGAGTGCAGAAAGTAAGCAGGTTGTTCACTATTTCCTGTTATCAGATTTCATCTGTAATCAGCTACGTCCAAGAATAAACCTATATTTCTGTATAAAAATTGTTAATTTTCTATAAATAACTGCTTTTATGAGGGATCTCAATCATGTTGCTTAAAAACTTCAAAGAGTCACAAGCTGATGAATCATACAAGTGCTATGTGATGCTGCACGGTTGCAGATATTTTGAGGAATATTTATTTGAGATAAGAGGGAATGTCTTTTACTTGGGTGCACATTAATACGACTGCTGTAACAGCTTGTATGCAAGTCATCTTTTACTGCTACTTGACATGATTTGAAGTTTGGGAATATGGAACTGAATTTTCAGTTGACTTGTTGAAAACTATATCATTCTTTGCTTGATAATGAAATCGCTGTTGGAATGACCAGAGGCAGCATTATAGGGTGGGAAATGGCTCAGGAATATTTCAGAAGAAACAGTCAAAACCATCATGGCACCTGTATGTTTTTCTACAGGCTTTTTACAGAACTGTTAATTGCAGTGGTTGATTACTCTAGTGCACCTACTTAAAGAATCTTTGCTAATGACTACAAATTGAGATCTCATGAGGGTCTTGTTGAAAGACGTTGTTTAGCGTCAAAGATGAAGTTAGGTTAAGCCAGTGACGTTTAGGCTGCTAGAGATTGCAGCTGTAAGCTAGAAATGAATACTGAAAAATAGGGCAAGGTTACTGAATGGATGAGTTTATAGGAGACTGCTAGCACATTAGATAATATTACAATGAGATGCTTCAAAGAAAAAGCAGAGTCTTTTTGTTTTCATTTTGTATTTCTAAGCAAAAGCAGTTTTTAATAGTATTTTATGATATCTAATTTTGGAAGATTAAAGAAAGATTTTGTTAATGGAAAGGAAAAGTTTTTTCTGTAATATGAAAGATGGAACAGAAAAAGACAGAAAACAAAAATTTACCAGCTATTTATTAGCTCCCATTATATAGTGCTCTCAAAGGTTTTGCTTTTTNAAAAAAAAAACACATTTGGAAAAATACCAGGAATCAAAAGCTTCCTGTGCTCTTTAATATCAATTAAAATGTTGTGTTCTGCTTTTGCTAGGAGGTAGGGAAAACAAACAGGCAAATCTTAACCTGGCTTAAACGCAATAAGATTTGAGCAGTGCCAGCCACTCTGGAAAATCTGTGGGAAGCATCTGAAAATTTCCCAGAAACAGAGGGAGAACTGCTGTCTTCTCCAGTTATTCTCACCTCAAAAAGGTCATCCTCCCTGATATATGAAATGTCTGCATTCATGCATGGTGAATACTGTAAAGACACATGGAAAAAATAGTATTCTGTGGAGCAGCACTGCCCTGGGATCCTTTTGATTTATTTAGGTCTGGACCCTTTGGTGAAAGAGTATAGGATACTAATTTATTTCTGGTTATATTCAAATTGCCTGGTTTAGAAGGAGAACATCTGAATTTACTTGCATTATGTCACAGTACATGGGGGCAGTGCAGGTGACAGGAACACATTTTGACACCATCAACAATTATTTGACTGCAGCAAGAACAATGAACAACATAACAGAGAGCAAGTATTTGTGGGTGGGCTTTTCAGAGAGCTGCTTCGCTGTGCCAGAGGAATTTCATATCATAATGAGCTCTCTTGGGGCTATGGATATATCGGGATGAGCTCTCACTGGATGATTCAGTAGCTGAACTGCACTGAGAGAAGGGGTTTACCTCCTGTCAGATTACAGTGATGACAGAGATATGCGCAGAAGGGATTTTTATGTTAATTAAATGTTAATGTTAATTAAAACCTTTCTGCTTGCTCTTATCATTTGCCTGGGGTATACCTACACTACCCAAATTGGTTGAAGTAACAGGAATTTTTTAGATGTTTAGTGGTAATAAATATTTCTCAGCAAAGGGGTATATAGCCTATCTACAGGTGAAAGGATTTTGTGGCCTAGAGTTTCCAAAATGCAAGGCAATTAAATTTGGCTATTTAAACTTTCTTATCTTCTCCATACTTGTAGATCATTCAATACCTGATGGAGAAAAGGAGCTCGGTTCTCATGTATCCATTTCAGAACTAACTTTTTAGAATGCCACTGAATTAAGATCATAGACAGTAGATCTCCTAGGAACAGTGATTTATTTATGAACATCTAATTAATCAAATGCATATTAAGCTAGAAGAGAAATAAACTTTTCAGCACAATTGATAGCTCCCTTCCTATCTAGCAGATGTCACATCTTTCAGCCATCATTTGGCAGCACTGCGTAATGCTGAGTGGTAGCATAGCGCTGGTAACAAGAAAGGGCAGAAACCTGCAGCTCCTGTGCAAAACAAGCTGCTCATCAGACAGCATGCTGGAAGCGAGTCTGCAGTGTCAAATTAAGCTAATTAAACAACAACATATTTCCATGACCCACATCCCTCCTTTTTTNTTTCTTCCCCCACCCCCCCCACCCCCCTTTTTTTTTTTTTTTTTTTTTACTTGCTTTTATCAACGATTTACTGCTAGTAGCTGAAAAGATCATTTCTATGGTTCCCTACATCCAAGATATTGTCAGAAGTAAATGGCTTAGAACAGGAAAATACTATAGTAGATCACCAACAAAATGAGATCCTAATTGCTGTAAAGCAGTCATCATTGATGTCTTCTACTCATAGAAGAATAAGAAAAAAAATCAAAATTACACCATATGCAATCATGTCTTAAGTGTCGATAAATACAGTCCTTTAAATGGTGGNATCACAAGTTTTAAAAAATTGATTTAACCATGAAAAGTGTTTTATCTGCAATATGCACTGAAGAAGGAGCTTGAGGATATACAGGAATGCCACTGCACAATACGCTTGGGAAAGGAAGCAAAACAGGTTTCATATTTCATTTCAGTTTCAAATAAAATTGATTAAGAACCATTAGACAAGAAGTTGATGATTTCATATTTCAGCAGAACATAACTCATATATTTCCTCAGAAGTCTCATTTACAAGGGATATACACGTTGCCTGGAGGCAGTACACATGAATCACTAAGAATGCATTTGTCACTTGGATCCTTGATGAAGTATCAACTTGAAGAACTCTCAGAAAATCTTCCAAATTTTGGAGAGAACCATACGTATTGGATGCAACTTACATTTTTAGGGTGCCACATGATGTTTCATCAAATAAAATCATCTTGAAAATTATCATCTCACTAAATATCATGCCTGTTGCCTTATATTCAGCAAAATAATGATCAATCTTCTCAAGGACAATGGAGTATGGCACAAAAACAAAGATTCTCAGTCAGACTTTAATGTTCAGCATTTATTTGGATACACGTGTAAAGTCTACAATGTTCTGAAGCAGATGCAATAAAAAGTAGCAGATAGTTCTGAATTTTAATACAAGCTTTCATACGGCATCATAAAATCTTACTCTTATGAAATTGATCTCAAATAATTTACTTTTGCCTGGATATGAACAGCCTCAAAGTTGAACAGAGGTATAGAGAATATAAATTTGGAATATAATCAACTGCACTACACTGCAGACACATGAGCATCAAGGCTTGATTCTGATATGCTGAATGCTTGCAACTCTTCCTGTTGGTAACAGAAGGATGTAGTGCTCAGCACTTTGCAAGATCAGGCTCAGGTGATTATCATACGCTTAGAAACAATCATATGAATCTCCTTTATTTTTTTTTCCATGTATAATTTCTTCCTAAATAGTACTGAAGTGAAACTAAAAACTACAGCATGTGGAAATTCGTATTGTGGTAAGGTGGGAGGTGCTAAGGAAGCAAACATAATGCTGTCAAAAACAAATGAACAAACAAACAAAAAAAAAAACCCACAAAAGTGCATTTATTATTTAATAAGGTAATAGGAGAAGCCTTTCTGTGCAGCTTTGGAGTAACTGCACTTTACATGTGGTATTTAATCACATTAATATTTAGTAGGTTCCATTAATAAGTGAGTTGGTTTTTTTCTGCTTGTTGCAAATGAATTTACCAGACACAGGAGCTTTCTCTATTTCTAGGGCTGCCAGGGAGCGCTTAGTCTTTACTAAAGTAAGCAACATACGCAGCAGTCAAGAATTAGTTACATGTATCATGGCTATTAAGAGTTCAAGTTGTTTATAAGTATCAAGAGGACAAGATGATCAATACTTGTAATTTAGGTTCAAGCTGAATCAGCACCTGATAGGCTGAATGCCCTGAACACTTACCACTTGGGCCACCCATACAATCTAAAATGCTTATTTTGCAATGATTTAGTGTCTGTTGTGAATATACCTGACAGCAATGGAAACAGAAATGTACTGTTTTGTCCAAGAACAGTGAAAGCGCAAGCACTACAAGAGAGCAATACTTTTTATCTTCCACTGGATCAGCAACATGCAGTGACAATATTTTCTTTGCTTCTAAATTCTTGGTTTAATTGGACATACTAGTTAGAAAAATTGATACTTACAGTGATTTCTGTGGCCACAGTTTTCAGAGAAAATGAACTGACAGTATGCAAAATGGTTATCAAACAATTAACAACTACAGGTTTACCATTAAAAAAGACAGTTTTCCTTAGTAATTAGCACACAAAACAAGTAACTAAAGAAAAATGCTTTAAAAGCCATGTTCTGTTAATTTTTTATAATGATCCTCAAGCAGTACAAACACCATGGATAAAATAATTCTATAGGAGTGGTGAGTGTCTAATCAATTCATTAATCTCTATCTCAAATTCAAGCCACTGAAGAATAATTATTAACTGAAGTATTAAAACACAGTCTTGGATAAGGCTTTTGTTTCTCAAATTCCCTCTACAGCACAATACAACTAATGTATACAGTGTAGATTATCTACAGTTTCCAAGACCTGCCACAATTCCTTTAAATAGAACACCTGGGGTGCTTTTCCTAAAATAACCCTAAAACATTAAACCAGAATTTTTTGTTACAGAAACAACCTTATCAACATGTACCCCAGTGTTTTGGTATATTTACACTAGAGCACTTCAGGGAAAAGACAGGTACAGTATTGCTTGCAAGAACAAACAAAACAGCTTGTTGAAGTTCTTTAGGAGATTAGCGCTATTGAAAAACAGACTCTGAAGGCAGCTTGTAATGTACAGATGCTTGAATTCAAGGTGGGTTTTTAGATCTGATTACATACTATCAAGATAGGTTAAATACCTGCCCTTGTATAATGGTGGCAGAGTATTTACAGTAAAACTCTAAAAGGGATACAGGGTCCTTGGAAACAAGGAAAACAAAGTCCATCAACAGCATGCCTTATTCTAACACTTTGCAATGACTGAAGACAATCTGCAAGCTTATAACAACTCCACTGCCACCTTTCAGAAAATCAGTTGTCACTTCCTAGCGAACTAGTCAGCTCTCAGAAATCTCCACATTGTGCTGTTCTCCTACAATGGCAGTGTAGGCATTACAGAATCAGGAAAGAAACAGGAAAGCTGTAATGTAGCAGCTCACACAACTTTGCAATTCAGCCTGTCACAATGTTGCAGATTATTATAGCAGCTGGAAGACATACTTGAGAAACAAACAGAACTCTCATCTTTATCCGTCCATATTAAATATTCAGTTATTTCTCAGTGCTAATGAATAAGATTACTTCTCATTTTCCTCTTTGAGTAAATACATACAAAAANGTTAGACTGGAGTTGGACTGTGCTAATGAAAAATGAGATAAAATCACACTTATATTTATAATGCCTACAAAGGCAGCATAGCTGGAGACTGCTCATTCAATGCATCATAAAAAACTTTAGATTTAGAAACTGCACATTCTGACAGCTGAAGAGAGAACTAGTTTGTTATGAATTAAGGACCTCGCAAATGCATCAGAAGATTGTGTTACCTGTCCTAGACCTGGGTATTTCTATGTCCCTTCTCTGTCATGCATATAAAGAAGTCTGACATTGCACCTTACCCAGATGCTGTGCTGTCACCAACGTGATCAACTCCATCAGCTTTCCTAAGCGTCTTCAGCTACATTTCTGTTCATTAGGTTTTATTGTTTCATAGGTAACAATCCACGAAACATGAACAGAAGAGATAAGCTATTAAAGAACATACATGTACGAATGGAGAAGGGATTGGCTCTTTGTCTAACCTGTCAATAATTATACCAGCAATTTAAGGGACACTATAAATTCCTTATATGGACAAATATAAAGATTGATGGAGAAAGTAATGAAGACAACATTTTACAGGGTAAATTCAGTATGTTTTCTCAGTTCAACAGAAGGCAAAACAACATTTCTAGGAACAAAGAATAGACCCAGCTTTGTTCAAAACAAACTATATCAGAATATCATTCTGGTTTAGAGTCCAATCCTACAGAGATAAGAAAACAGAGGAGTGACAACAAGGGATGACTACAAGTGAAGAAAATTAAGAGGTGGCTACATCTCTCTTTGAAGATGCTTATAAACGGGAAAGAGATCCAATTATGGAAAATCTTTGAATCTGATGGACACAGACCAAACGTGATGCTGCAGGTGAAAACGGAAGCTAGACAAAAATGAAAAATAAGATGAAATTTTAGTCAGAGTTTATATATTAGTGTGATAAACTCTTTCTTGCTTGGGTTTGTTAGAAACAATAATCATGTTTGAAACATCAATTATTATCTAGTCTCTGTGGAAAGAAAACTTCTGCTTGAAGGTCACTTCAAAAGGTTACTGTGATTGCTTCTGGACTTAAAGAATCATTTGCAGATGGACGAAAAGAGCACTATGCTGTTCTCCTCTCATTTCAGAGGTTTTTGCAAGGTCATCTTCGTGGTCATCAAAAACTGGATGTGTGACTTTAAAAAGTTGAATAGAGAAGACATTTCTGTAGCAAGTCTGTCAGATTTTCCAGCACATTCCAAAGGTTCTAAAAAAACTTCTAACAAAATCTAAATACTAATAAATGAATTCAAGATTAATTCATTTTCCAGGATTAGGCCATTTGTCTATATTGTCCTTCATCAAAGAAGACAGTGTCAAAGTTCCACACAAATTTGTACTTCATCAGATGATCATCATTTAGTCTATGTTAAATGCTCAAATGATTAAATCACCTGAATAATTGAACGAATTTCTAATGCAATGATCACAATAATGTTTTTTCGCGTATCCGTTTTCATATCTTGAGGCGATACAGATATGTTCAAATTAATAAACTCCTTCACAGATCAGATGGCTTTCAGTATCTAAAGTTCAGTTATTGGAACTATTGGTTAGGAAGGCAGTCATAAACTTTGCAAATAATAATGACATTTTTGACCTTCCCACGTCACATAAATTGATGTGTGTCTGACATGAGCAGACTTTGCTGCTGAATTCAAAAGCTTTCAGCTTTGTCATTGTCCTCATCTTGTAATTGGATGTGTTAACTCTAAAGGAGACTAAAATAGAGCAAAACCAGAGACCAAACTGCAGGAATAAATTAATATTCCTTTTCAAAAATATACATATTTCTAGTTCTTACAAAATAGATTCAATTGTGATTTCTCAGTTAAACATTTTCTACAAAACGAGACTAAATACTGACAATTATTGTATAAACATCTATAATAAAGTGGTTGCATTGTCTGTAAGCTTATTTTCTGTTTCCTGGCACTTTAGAGTGTAACAATTAGGTCCAATTAAGTAGAAATAGGCATTCATGTTTCTTTGACTTTTTTCATGTTTTGGTTGTTTTGTCTGTCACATAATGTTTAATGATCAAGAAAACAACTATATTTTATCATTTGTAATGATAATTGAACAACTTTTATCTGCAGATTTCAGTGAGCTGAATATCGTTGGTTAAGCACTATTATCATCACATATTACAGGTGGGAAAACAGAGTAAACAAATTGACAAGCTCAGAGATATTAAAAGTCTGAAGGGACATCAACAAAGTAAAGGCTATGTACATTGGTAGCAAATAAATATATCTCATTCATGACAATATGGAGATATCGTAAGATAGGATGCTCCTTTGGAGCTTCACAGCAATATTCAGTAACTGTGTCCATGACAGGTATTAGCAGCAGAATGACCCAGCACATTCATACCAACAGACTGTGTTTTCAAGGGTAAATAGTGCACTACAATGAAGTGATGTATCAATAACTGTATATATTAAATAGTAACAATAATAATTTCAATAAACTTAAAGAAATTCTCAATTGATTTTATAATGATAGAGGGAGACAGAAACAAGGAAAGTAAGGAGACAAAGTATGTGGAGGAGAGGAGAAGAAATGTTACTACAGTTAGGACTCTTCCTGTTTTACCTTTCTTTTTTGGACTGAGAAAAAATCAATGCGTGATGCAAAATAAATATACAGCTGACAGCTAAAGATTCAAGATGTGTGGTATTATCAGATTCCTTTTTTAATTTCCCCTTATTAAAATATTTATAAGAGAAAACACTACCAGCTCATGTAATTAATACAAAACAGATACCAAAACTCTTGTTCTGTTATTGTTGTTCATCAAAGATAAATATCATAAGTTCAACCCATATTTTGAGAAACCAACACTTGGTAGAAAGATGAGAAAGTGATTTAGTACTTCTCCCAGACACAATTCCACATCATGTTAGCATAGAGCCTGTGAGGTTCTGGTAACTTCAGATATTTCTTAAGGACTGAGTCATCACAATGAACAAATTCTAATTTAGGCACCTGTATCTTGCTTTCCTATCTTTGTCTGACAATTCATTGATACTATATTGCAGCATTGCAAGAAGTTCTTTTCATATAAGCCTCACATACCTACAGGGACAGTTTGTTATTTATATCTATATAATAATCCCAGAAAGCAAAACAACACGATGTGTGAACTTCAAGTACAGGGATGAAGAATGTGGTAAATCAGTTCTTCTTCACGAGACATCTTATACCTTATGATACTAATACCATACTACTCTCTAGCAATTCAAAATGGCTAAATTAATCTAAAAAGAGGAAACTTGCTGTAGGGAACCTGCTTTGGCAGGGGGGTTGGACTTGATGTTGAGGTTCCTTCCAACCCCTGCTGAGATTCTGTAAATCCATGAAACAATTGCACTAGCAAATAAACTCCAATCATGCTAAATGCCTGTCAAATTACTGCACAGTTATTTACACAATGACAAATTACTTCTTTCCAGGTATTAATTTCAGGGGAAAGGGGAAAAAAAAAAAAAAAAAAGAACACAAAAAAAAACCTTCTTACATTAACCAACTCTGAGGTAAAGGATCAGGTCAGAATATTTTCAGAGGGTGTTTTCACATAAAAACTGTGAAATTGAAAACACCTCCACATTCTCCAACTCATCTGAAGGCACTTGTAAATTGCACATTTTTTCATAGTGATTGTGATTGAAGATTTTACGTGGGAAAGAAATTGTGTAAGATCAAAAACAGACAAACTGTTGTGCTAGAAGTGGGTAAAAGGCAAAGAAGCCACCTGACTTTTGGTACCTGGCTTTGCTTATTAAATCAGCGGGTAAATTCCTTCAATTATATCTATAGTCTTGCAGAGAGAAGCCCCATCAGAGGGTGCTGCAGAATACCTGCATGTTCTGCCCTGAGCTGCCATCTTCTGGCTGCATATCCAACCCGACCAAGTGCCTAAGGTTTAAGCATCTTGAACGCTTTTTGCTATGTCCTTTCAATTTCTATCAAATCGTAGTACCCATAGGCACTATGGGATCATGAAATGCAAAAGAGTCGTAGAAGCGAAAGTTATATTACTAGCAATTCTTTGGAAGCCATTAAAAAGCCATTTTCTATTGACAGTTGATGTACACTAGCTACTGATACTGCCCATTATAGGGATGCTTGTGAGTAGCGAAAGAAGGCAGAATGGGGAAACTCAAACAATAATACCTCAGGGTGGTATGTGGTGTCAGTGCTAACTCTTTATGGCAACTACAATATGGTAACCAAACAACAACATTTATAATCTGCCAAAAAGACTGTGAGAAAATTCTTTGCTGTTTCAGGACCGGTCTGCCACGGATTGCAAATGCATTCCACAGAACACAAATTAAGAATGCTCCTGCCTAGGGGCTGTCATCCTTCACTGTATTATGGAAGTACCTAATGGCTTCAGTATACTAGGTACTACACAAACACATTTTAAGAAACATTTCTTTTTCCTCCAGATCACAGCACAAGGTAAAGGCCAGGCAGAAGAATGCATCCATTGTCTTCATTTGGCAGAAGGGGAACAGGAGCCCACAGAGGCTGAGCGATTTGCCTGAGGCAGCGTGTAGCAGAGCCAGGAATTTGACCTGGACTGCTCAAGTTCCAGACCAGTGCACTCTCTCATTAATATCTGCTTCCTTATGCACTTTTTCCTATAATCTAGCAAGTAAAGGAACACTGCTTTGTCTCAGGTTTAATAGGATCACAGTCTTAAAATGATATATAGGAGTCAGTAAGTTTGAAAATCAGACAATAAATTTTAAGCTGTATTGATTTTAGTTTCTTCCCTCAGCCACTATGTTCTTCAAACCATCTCCGGTAATTTGATTTAAGCATTGGAAAGAAGTCCCTCGAGAGCACATGGAACAGTATTTCAGTTAAACCACTAATGTGATTTTTCATCAATCAAATATTAAAGACTTGAAGAGAAAATAAACACGAACTATGAGAAATGTTTCTGAAAGCAGTTCAAAAGATGCACATCTGCACAGCTCTGCAAACAGACAAGAGATTCAGTTCTGCACTGTAATCCTGAGTTATTAGGTTTTGTGTATCATACATGATATAGTGAAGTATGAGAAATGAAAACAACTGTAAATATGTTTAAAACAAAAGCACAGTCCTAGATAAGATAGCTGCAGACATTACTTGTATAAGAGATTTCCTCACCATTTGTTGCAAGTCAAAAATCGCACACATAAACAGTAACAGATTAATTTCAAAGAGTTCAGAGAATTATTACTTTCCTAAATTCTAAGCTTATACAATGTAATGGATTACGTATCTCTGGGTTTTGTTTGATAGAGAGAGAGAGAGAGAGAGAGAGATTTTAAAAAAATAAAAAAAAATAAAAAATCAATGAGCCAAATGTTCAGTTGATAGAAAACAACGTAACTGGGAGAGTGGGGGAAACAGAACTCCCTAAATAAAAATAAATCTCTGAAGTGATTTATTATACAAAAAAAAATTGCTTACTGGTAGTTAGGAGATATATTAACGGTAGGAATAGCTGGTTTTTTTTTTTAAAGAATATTGTTTCTCTGTGTCTCGGAAAATGTGCAGTACACTCTGAAGTCTTCTTTCTTGGAAAACTGCAAAATTATATCCTCATCTGAAAAAAGTAATGCTAGAAGAAACAGGGCAAATGTGTCTGCAAAAATAGAGAGGTTGCACAATCACCTAGGAACCTACTGATTCTCATAAACAAGTCTTCAAAATTTGATCCTACTTACTGCAACTTAATTATCCACACTGCTCAGTATGGACAAATCATTACCAGTGAAAAAGGAATCAAGCCCGTTTGAAAAGAATATAAAAAACACAGGTTCTGCACGTTCTGCAAATTCTGAGCAAATTTATACTGGAAATAAGAAATGTGAGAGAAAAAAATTGATGATAAAACCCCAAAAGTATAAGGAAAAAAATAATAATCTTCTATCTTCTCATTTTACTACAGCCAAAAGAAGCTTTGTGGAAAGCAAAATATCAATTCCAAAGTTGTAGCTTTGTCGCTTTGACTCTTCTCACAAAAACTTAATTTTGCAGCTAGTTCATGCAACAGACTAGGATGCTGGTGCGAGAGCCTGGATGAAGAGAAATGTTGGCACAATAATTGGTTGTAAGCAATATTTATCAAAACTTTCAGAACATTTGCAGAAAATAATCATCCATGAATAAAGTACATAATGCTCAGGCAGCTCAAGAACAGGAAAATAATTGTCATCAGAATATTATTCACTGATTTGCTTGGGATTTTTTCTGCCAACAATGAATGCATTAAGAACCATACAACCTTCCAGGGAAAAAGTAAGGAACTATCAGTCCTACTATGAGAAGAAATGAACATATATTCTCATCTCCCAAGTAGCTATCCTTGCTGTTATATTTCTGCCTTGCTTACATTGAGGATTCTTCTTCCTGGTAGTACTTCAGCACTCAAAGTTAGGCAAACAAACCAGTTTCAGTTCTAGGCTACCCATGCATTTGCAGGGGAGTCTACAAGAGTAGCCTGGGTGTAAATAATTGACCTATCCAGCCTTTCATCAATAAAAAAAGTCTTGGTTCACTCTCCATATGTGTTAGGCTTACGGTTGAAGGGTTTAAAGTTGAGCACCAGCTGGTTCTTGGCTGAAAACTTGGGTTAATGCCACTGAGAGCCTACACTGATATCAGGGAGAACGTGCAGAATCAAACCTTTCTTGCATATGTAAAAAGCATAGTTCAAGCAAAGCTAGACCTGTGCTCACTGTGAAGCTCAAGTATTCTGAACCTTCAGGACATTTTTTTCTAGACAAGTCCCAAGTTTCTGTCTTAATATATTGAAGTTTTCTTTTTATGAATAAGAAAAGCTCTTTCCCTCTCCATGCTTCATGTGGAAGGCTAAACATTTCTTCACTTCATTACAATCTGTAAAGATTCATCCTAAGGGAGTCATGATTTAAGAATGTTCTAAGGAGAAATGAAACATCTGAAGATAAAGAGCAGATAGAGCTGTTGCAGCAGCAGGTAGTGTTGGTTACTGAAATTTAAAAATAGAACAAATAATGGCAAAGTTTTAGATTAAAGTAATTACACTGAAATAATTACATGGGTCTGAGTTAATTACATTACAAGGCACTTTGAACATCTGAGCTATTTAAAAATATATATGCTGACTCTTACTGAAGTTGAAATCTTCCTTAGGAACAATACCAAAAGAATATTAAACTAACAATCTGAAAGTATCCCTATGAAGACATATTCTGTTTTGTGACTTTTTAACCACAAAGTTATTTAATGCATGAGAAAAAAAATAACTATTCTATTGCACTAGTAAGGTAGCTAGGAAATTTAAAGTACTACATACTATACAAGTCAAAGTATATTAATGAAACTATCTCATCACATTTTGGACTAAGAGGGAAATATTGAAGAATTATTACTTCAATTAATGGAAAAAATATCAGTCTTTTTTCACGTTATCAATTCTGACAATGCTTAAGATTCATAATAATTATATTAGAAAGACAAAACTATTAGCACAAATGCTCTTGTAGGGCATTCAATTCAAGTGTTACAGTCCTGCTAAGACTTCTGATTTTTTGTGTTTACTTAGCTAACAGTTCAGGCCAAAAAAAGTACAATCAGTTTGAAGCAACTGCCTGTATCTCAACAACTTTTGAGATGTCATTTCTTCCAACAGTATGTAAAGAACATTTAATCCCTTTCTGGTCTCACTATCAGATTCAAATGAACCCTCTCCATCATTGGGATCTTACAGCTCTTTCCTTTCTTACATGTTTTCATTGGAAATCCTTCCACACCTTCACTGTTCAGAGATAACAGCTTTGATTCAATAAAATATCTGTATGCAGAAAGCACCCTTGATTCCAAGATCTAACAAATACTTCATTGCCATGGAAGACAGTCCAACAGAAGCATTTTTCTAATTGCAACTACAGGTAAAATAAAATGGAGAGCGAACTTGCTACTCTTCAACACATTGATACACAGGATGCTTTGAAAATGAGTTAACTTACGTTATGTCTTAAATGTTTGAGAAAACACAGTCGTAAGCTATCTTACTGCCCAGAAAATCTACAAAGATGGCAGCCAAGCAGAAGAACCCTTTTTGGCTTTGTACCTATTCAGTTCTGAGCACAGAAAAGTTTCAAAACACAGTTAGCACTTGGTTAACTTTGTGCCAGCTGCCTAACATCGGCACAGAAAAATTTCTCCTTTTGAGTGACTGATGAATGGAGAGAGGTGGCCTTAATGTTGCAGAGCATTAGAATACTTATAAAAAAGAAGAAAGCAAAGTTCAAAGAAAAATCATTTGTATAACCTCCTGTAGAGTACCTTATTAAAAGCTATTCATATACAGTGCACTGGACAGCTACTGAATTCTCTAGCTTAATTTGCACTCAAATTACCACAGCAATGAGCCTCAAAAGAAGTTAGTACATATAGCAATCTGTTGCCTTAAAACAATTCAGTATACTGATACAGCCTGTTAGGAAAGCTAAGAACCAAGGAACACACTGAGACACACAAATCTCTTCATCTGTGACCTGAAGTGGCTTTTCTGGTTTCTCAGAAGCCACCTGCAACAGTTCTCCCACTGCCTTTAAATGGTATTGAGAATCAAATCTTCAGCTCTAAAGGATCTCTGGAAATTAAATGTATTTCTCTTCAACATTTTAAATATATTTTTTCCTTTTGTTTGCATGGCATAGACATCTCTTCATTCCATTCATTTCATTCTTCAGCTAGACCATATTTTAAAATTTTTGTCCATATTTTCATGTAAAATAAAGGGGATATTTTGTTTTAAATATGTTGCAGAATGAAACAACCATTTCTGCAGCAGTGAATCCCACAGAGTTTGATTTTATGTTGGAAAAAAAAAAAAAAAAAGAAAGAAACAATTTCCTTAGCAAAGGCACTGATATTTACTTAAATTTTTTCCAATGGTACAGTGTATTTGTTACATCCTTTATTTTAGCTGTTGTATAAAAATAATCTGGATAAAGTTTTCATTACAAGTAGCTGATATGTTTAGAAACGCTAGGAGGTAAAATTTACTTTGCTCTCTCTTTTTAAATCAACATTTCTTAGAACGCAAAGAAAGAGCAACATCTGTGCAGTAACTACTTACTCTATTGCTAGCTTGTTAATTCACCTGAATATTAGAATATTTTGATAGCAAAACAAGCAAAAATTTTTTGTATATCCATTCTATTTTCTGAGTTAAGCAAAAAATGCATAGTTGGAAACCAAAATACACAAATACAGCATTGCACCTGCTATGTCTAAGTCAGCAGTTCTGCTAAATTTAATGGCCATAAAATATGTAAGATCAGATTTTTCATGTATGCATACTATCTATTACCAATTTTAACCAACCCTGACCTTCATTCATAGATTTCATGGATATTTAAAATAATAAGCAGGAAAAAAGAAAGGTTCAAAAGTATTAACTAAAGTTACCATACCCAAAAGTCCAATAAAATCTACAGTAATAGATTTCAGATAAGGTGTTCAGGAGGAACTGCTTTACTGAAAGGAAGATAACACAGTAAATGCTGATGCTCTACAAAAATCATTGCAAGGGTTAACTTGTACTAAACCACAGCATCAGGGTTATCACACCTTTCTAAATAACAGACATGCCTCAGAAGTTGCCCAAGCAACGTCATATGAAGAAATAACTTAAAACAAAAGGGTTACTTTAAATTTCCAGTACTACCCAGTTACGTTGGGATGGAAGAAAGCTGGGGAAGAAATTTCTCTTGAATTCAGCATTTTTGCTTCCTTGAGGCATTGATGTGATGGAAGCCAGAACAGTCAAGCACAACGTAATCACCTTTTTAAAAAATGGGAAGATTAAGATCATTACCAGTGCTCTCAGTGATATGAAACAGAGCAGTGTAAAATTTTCCTGGTCAGCTGTGGAAGATCTGAGCTGCTTTGCAACAGTCCCATCCCAAACCTCGTCACGAGGCTAGGGAATGAGAGAGAAGTGCTGGCACCAGGCAGCTGTTGGCAGCAGTATGATTGCGTGGAAAGGCATCACTGTGCAAGTCAGTATTGTCAAGGCTCAGGTAACGTGTTTACAGTTCTCTTAAGATGTTTTCCACTTGGACTAGAAGGACTAGGCAGAGTCTTTTTTTCTTGTTATGTCCAAAAACAGATTATTTCAGTATTTGAGCCAAAGTACCATGTTGTGTTTTATTCAAATTGTATCAATTGAAGTCTTACTTCTGTGACATTTTAGTGTAGTCCTTTCTCACTCTAAAGCATATATTTAATATCCATCTCTCGAGTCTTCAAAAGAATTGGGCCATGCAATTACAGCAGTTGGTGAGACAGAGACTGACATTACTGGTAATTTTCTATCTCCAAAAAAAGTCAAAGCAAACCCCAGCTCCTTTACAGAGAAGGCCAAACTTGATATGTCTACAAAGATAATACTGGGCCCAATACAGACAAGTACAACGTGCTGTGAATGAATGGTTTTCAAATGGCCAGAGAAGTTTCCTAAGAAGAAATATGAGAAAGCAAGTAAAAGATTTTTCATTCACTTAAACCTTAGTCCCATTTGGCTATTTTTAAGTAAACTTGCCAGAAAGCAATGATTTGACCAGCAAAAAATTGGTAATTGGTTTCTTACTTGCATTAAGTCTTCAGTCAGTCTGAAAACCTTTAATATTCATAGGAAGGAACAGACATTTCTCCATTTGCCACATCTGCAAAAGTACTACATACTTGTGTGAGACACTGCTGACTGTCTCAATCTTCAAACAAAACACACAAATTCTGTTGCTCTTGCCAGAATGACCTTTACTTTTTTGAAATTAATCTTACAAAACAGTTAAAAATCTCAGAATTTACTCTCAATCCTTTTCCTTTTTTTGATTGCTTGTATATAGAAAGAAAATTCACTGGAGACTTTAGGACCCTGTAGTGCACTTTGAAACGTACAATTTTATTTTAGAACACACTGCTACTCTCTGCAGAACTCTTGAAAACTGATGTCAGCAAAAAAGTCATTATACTTGAAGATTTCCACAGGGAAAAGCAAAGCATTCAAAATACTATTCTCCCTACAAAGCCTAGAGATTTTTTTTCATTTCTTTCTGCTGTTTGGGTAAACTGTTGACATTAAGAATAGGAAGAAAACTTCTCTAAAAATGAAATTAATTATCAGGGGAGTTAAGTGCCAAAATACCATTGAAAGAACGTCAACCTTACCTAAGTTGTCCCATTAATGGTTGCTGGATTGCATCCAGTTTAACTAAGAGTCTAACTGTGCAAGCCCTCAAGGGAGAAGAGCTCACATGAATATGGTAAGAGCTCTGTGAATAGAGAATTTTAAGGGGAGGACCTACCATCAATATTTGATTCGTTTTATTGAAGGTTGAATTATGATTTGATTTATACAGCAATGTGTCTGGATTACTCCATCTAACATCATGTTGCACAGCAGTGTTCACTACTTACATGGTACCCTAAACTTCCCTAATTTCTAAAACAAGAGATCTTCAGACAATTGAGCAAAATGATAAACCAAGGCAGTCAGATAACTGGCAACTTGATTTAAATACCCCATTACATGTAGACTATATGGTATCAAACCCATTCTTTTTCTGCCAGTTTTTCCTTCCCTGTTAAAAGGAGTTACATGTCGGGCACAAATTAACTGCTGGAAGAACATTTTAAAGACTAAGTCGCATCGATATCTAGTCATTGTAATCATGTAAGAAAGTACTTAAGATCAAAAAGCAGCAAGGAAAACAGGAAGCTTGACAAAATCACAGCCTTCTTTACTTCTCTACCTTTCAATTTTTTCTTTTTTCTTTCTGTTTTCCTTTTCAAATACAGTACTGTTAAGGCCTGATGCATTTTGACTTGATATCAAAAATATTTAGGTGTACCAAAAGGGAAAGCGGAGACATGAAAAATATCCTGTTTCAAAAGTTTTAAATATCAAATGTACTTTAAAGAAGTGTGTGTAGCACTCATTTCAGCAATCTCTAGGTATCTAGATCAAAAGATAGAAGAGCTATTATGAAATAATCACATAAACGAAGAAATCATTCTTCAGTAAAAATAGTTTAAAATAAGTGCTTCCATCACTACTAGTTATCATAATCCTTTCTTAGCTGAAGTGCAAATTAATCACAGAGCAGTATCCAGATCTTCTACCATCCATACTAAATTAATTGCTGGCTGGCTAGCAAAAAAATTCAATTTTAATAAGACTTTTTTATTCCAAAAGAAAAAAAAAGTAGGTTATCATCTTTCCTTACAAATTATGTCCCAACCTGAAAAGCTAAACTTGGCTGCAAGATAGAAAAAGCAATATAAAAAGAATACGTCTTCAAGAGCTCTTCTCAAAATCACTGTCAGTTCACTACTTTGAGTGTTTCATAACAGTATTGAAGTGTTTTTAGTTCCAAAAGGTGATGTCCACATACATTTAATTAAGGTTTAATGCATCCCCAGATTGCTCCTAGCTAGCATTAACAAAGTCATTTGATTTAATGAATGCAGAAACCATGATCTTGAACAGGCTCTCCATTAATTTGGTAAAAGGTAACAAACTAATAAAACCAGAGTTTTCTGAGTGTTCTCTTTTCGCAGGCTAAATAAAGGATTTCTATCTTCAGTCCCAAGGATCATATCTTAGAGTTTGAGGGAGCAGAGCAAGAATGCAGGCTCTCTATTCATCAAAATGCCTTTAATTCCTGAATATTTTTGAGCACAAATTCAGTCAGATTTTGTGTGACTTATCTCCTCTGTGGAGGATTCTATGAATTCCAAAGGTCCACATCTCTACTTTGAGATGTGTCAGTCACTAGTTTTTTTCTCCAGAAATGAATAATTGTTCTCAACTTGAGTCTCTGTATCTCCATGTACACTGTTCTGCGCAGTTATGACTTTACGAGTTTGAATATGATACCTACTCCAGGCAAAAAATTATGATCAAAAGTATCACTGCACTTCCTCCATCCCTGGCCATACATCTCTTGGGACTTCATGAAGCAGCACAGCACAGGTAGCCCCTCTACACAATGCTTCAAATACAGAATGCTCCAACAAGCTGGAGCTCATCAGTTTGCGGAGAAGCTGCTTTTTTTCTGATAGTCCATTGTCCATTAAAGATCTGGCCAGTAAACGTTTTTCTTTTCTAGTGGGGAAGAGTAAAAACATTCATAGTGTAATTACACAGCTTGCACCATCAAAATTAGAAACTAGTGAAAAGATTGAGACATTATGAGCATAGTACATATCTACAGAAATGAATGGATACTTACGATGGTCAATTTATTTTATCTTTTCTAGTAGTAAAAGAGTAGAAAGGACAGACTCTTTAGCAGGGTTCTATGGTGACAGGACAAGAGGTTTCACACTAAGAGAGAGGAGATTTAGGTTGGATTTAAGGAAAATGTTTTTTTACAGTAAGGGTGGTGAAGCACTGGAACAGGTTGTCCAGAGATGTGGTAGAAGCCCCGTCCCTGGAGACGTTCAAGGTCAGACTGGACAGGGCTCTGAGCAACCTGATCTAGTTGTAGGCATCCCTGTACATTGCAGGGGGAGTTGGATTAGATGACCTTTAATGGTCCCTTCCAACTCAAATGATTCTATGATTCTATTCTATGAACCGAATTCCTCCATGAGGAAAAAATTGCACCCATTCATCAACACTTGCTAAACATTTATGGAGACCAAATGATGGATGTAAGCACAGTGAGGTGGTGGGTGGTACATTTTGGCAGTGGCGACAGCAACGTGAAAGACAAGCCATGCTCTGGATGGCCATACACAGCTGTCACACCATGAAATGAAGAACATCTCAATCAGCTCATTGGCATGAATAAGCTATTGGTGTGACGACGGTGAAAAATCATATTTTGTAGCTGAGAATTTGCTCTATCAAATAGTGTTATTGTGCTCTTTGTTTCTGTTGTCATTTCCATGGAAATAAACATGACGCATTACTTTTGGAGCAACCTACACAATACTACAGTTCTAAAGAAAAGGCTTCAGCTTATATTCTGATATAGTCATCCAATATTTTTCTTTGAAAATAGGCTAATATTTACCTGAGTTCAGTTGTGCAGCTCCCTGTGTACAACTAGCAATAAAATTCTTCACTTGACTGGAGGCATCTTCTCTATTGAAGTCGATATGCAATCTTAATAGCATCTGTTCTGAATGCATTTCTTAAATGGGTCATTATGCAATATCTACATGGTACTGCCATGGGCTACAACACATTAAGAAACTTCCACCATCATTTAATCAATGAAAGTGAAAAACATGAGCAAGCTCCAGACTCTGCTGATCTGGTTTATATTTTCATTGGGAAAAGATAACAGCTTTGTACACATCCCAGACAATGGCTTTGAAAACTTCTGTAAAAGCTAGTCTGAATGGATATAGCTAGTTTATCCAGCTGACCTATTCATTTTGTTTAGAAATACCATGCATGTACAGCAAAATCAAACATACACACAAACACAGTAAAACAGGAAGTTAACAAAAAGGTTTTTTGCATGTTCTATATGCATACACACACAGATCTACCATTTCAACAATGTGGCACAAATATCTCCAGCAATTGATGTCACCTGGCCCGCATAAGGCTCTTCACAAGAACAGACACCAACGAACCAGGTAGAACAGACAGAGCAAGAGTTCTAGAGAAACAGCAAAAAGGACAGATCCCATTCCACAAGAGTCCTAACAGATAAGAAAATGAAACAAACACAAGATTTTTATTCTCAAAATTATTTTCAGATAGATTCTGGAAATAAAGTTCTAACTTTTTAGAGAGGTATGTATTTTCAAATGCATAATGCTTCAGTGCTTACATCTTTTAGTCGGCATTAAAGGGAATTGTTAAACCTAATCTCTTTCTTTTTCCTTTTAAGCATTTCACTAATTGAGAACTGAATTACTAAACATTGAGCACATAAAATCATTTCTTTCCAATTCATAAACTATTAGTTACACAGTGCATCAAATTGTAGAACAACTCTTTCCATTTCACAGATTACTAGTTTCCCCGCCATTTGCTTAAAAATATTAATTCAAATTTTCTATTCTTCTCAGTGAGGATCATCCCTGGCATAATTTTTACATACAAAACTTACTATAGAAATCTAAACAAAGATGAAAAATGCCACAAAAGCAAAAGTATGCCTAAAAATTTAATTAAAATTAATGCACCTATAGCAGCACTTCTAAAAATAAAAAAATAAAAAATAAAAAAAGTGATAAAGTGATCTGTTTCAGTCACAGTATCAGCCCCATCCAGTCTAGTCTTGAATGATTCCAGGGAGGGGGCATCCACAACTTCTCTGGGCAATCTGCTACAGTGTCTCACCGCCCTCACAGTGAAGAATTTCTTCTTTACATCTAGTTTAAATCTACCCTCTTTCAGTTTGTAGTCATTACCCCTCATGGTATCACTACACACCCTTGCAAAAAGTCCCTCCCCAGCTTTCCTGTAGGCCCCCTTCCAGTCCTCACCTTCAGAACAATGAAGTCTTCATCTACTCAAGATTTTAAACTGTTTTTCATCGTAGGCTGAGATGTTACTTACATGAGCTAAGAATAAATCTGTTAGCTGCGTCATCCCTGAGATAATTGCATTTGGAAGAAATGTAACAATGTTTAAAAGAAGCATAATCACTCTGAAGAATACATTTGATACCTTAAGATAGAAAGGAATTGCAAGGTGTACTTTCTGAGCTTGAAAATATGACAAAGACCAAATGAAGTTGTTTAGGCTTTGTGACCATTTCTAAAGTGAGCAAGAGCAATATTAGACCCCACAGCCATGGTGTGTGAGGAAAATTCTACTCAACTGCTATGATCAAACTATAAGTGTACTTAGAAACAGTCTCAAAACAATCAGTGAGTTGTACAGCTTTGGCACCGTAGTTTAAAATTCCAAATTCTAATGCCATAACGAACTAATGCTGTCCAGAGTTGTGGATGCTCCATGCCTGGAAGTGTTCAAGGTCAGGCTGGATGGAGCTTTGTGCAACCTGATCTAGTGACCTAGTGGAAGGTGTCCCTGCCTATGTCAGAGGCATTTGAACTACATGATCTTTAAAGTCCCTTTCAACCCAAACCATTCTATAACTTTAGAATGTAATTATACAATTAGCCAACCTCCATACTGATTTAGACTCTTCACAGTGCTATTGACTTAATTTTCCTCTGAGTTTTTATTGGCTTTATACATTCTCTTTTAATAAGTAATTCCAGTCTGAAACACAGAAGTTACAGGAAGTTACCAGCGCTTGTCTATAAAATGTTTCAGAATGCAGCCAGTGATACCATCAATCTAAGATGGTACACTTACTAAGTCCAGCATGGAAATCCTAGCATGCATGTATTCTACTGTTTAAACCTGCGATGTTTACTTTTAACACAGCTTATACATTTTCCTTTTCAATAACATCTTTTAGCTGATGGAAGTTCTGAACTATCTTCTGCATATTGCCATTCCACAGTCACAACCACATGAGTAGCCTGAATACACAATGACAATTAATTGCAAATTTTCAATCAGACAAGTGATTGCAGTTATCAAATAGCGAGGACAGTTTCTCCTCAATGATGCTGTTGCTTGGTGATGGTGATTAGATCTTAGAAACGCCTCTGACAGGGAATTTGCCTTCAATATTTTACAATATGCAATTTTAGTGAAATTCTACTCTGAATATTTTACTATATTTTAGTAAACCCTAGTATATATAGATGTAAGCTGTAACAAACATCCCTAAAATACTAGCATGGTCCCCAGGCGTTTATCCATAAATTCCTTGAACTAGAAGGGATCAGATTTGAATTCTGCAAAGCAGATAAAACTGTAATTCAAGAAACACCGAATGTCTGGGCCCCTGGAGAACTGGAAGGTTCCCACAGTGCTGTCTGGTATGTGAATGTATTAGCATTTCCATTCAGATCAGGGGTGTGCTTTCAGAATAAGTCACCTAACAGTCCCTAGACACCACATTTTGGTTCACATCACAGAATGGACTCTGAATACACAAACTGGATACTTGGGGATGAAATTAAGTAGGAAGATGGGCTCCAGAAGATCACTTAACGCATTCCAACTATTAGCAAGTATTCAGCCCATCAAACCAGACTAGACCTAGTCTGAAATAAAACCCTGTAAAATTCTTATTCATTTCTACTCAACACCATTATTTTCTGCAAATCCAAGTTCTCATTTTCCAAATTTAGGCATAGCCCTAACACCAACTAAGAAAGTTCTGATCTTCATACTACAACTTCTCAGTTTCATTTCTTTATCATTTACCAACTACTATTCTTCAAGACTTAAAAAAATATTCAATAATTTTATTTTAAGATGATGAGAATTCTGGTTAAAAAGTATAGTGAACCTATCATCCAATGAATAATGTAGCTGTCCTTACAGCACTATCAAAAGGTAAATGATTGCTGGCTTAATAGCTTAATAAAAGGCTAATGACTAGCCTGATAAGAAGCTATACAGGAACAGGCACAACAAATAGATTTCATTGCTTGCTTTATTTCCAGGTAAGGTCAAGTGTTCTGAAGGAAAAAGGCAATGCTAGGCTGATATATTTATGGAACATTTAAATTAAATTCAAAGAGTGAATAAACACAGTGAAAGCAAAACCACACAATGTATAAAATGCATTAGCTGTAATAAATGTTAACACCATGAAGCTGCCTAAGTATACACAGTAGAAGAAGCTGTTATACACGTGTATAAAAACCAACGTTTTCCAAGCAAGGTGAACACAAGGAATGTTGAATAGTGCAAAGTCAGAGAGCCAGCTCAGTGCCTCTGGAGAAATGTCTGATAAAAGGTTCTGCCTGGGCTAGTTAACACAGCTTTATCACATCTCACAACTGAATTCAAACACGCAGTTTAATTTATTAACATCCACAGATGAGCTATCACAGAACTCACCTGAAACTACACGCCTAAAGAGCCATACGCCTAAACTATCAACCTATAAAGATGGATTTTGAAAAGATAGATAGAAAATCCTCTGTGGTCATTTACATGCAAGTACCATTGTAATAGTGACTTTAATCAGGCACCAGACAAAAGTGAAATTCTTTCGGCGTATGTACACCAGTTAAAACTAGAAAGGCTTAAGCTGGCATAGAAGTTAAAATATATGACATCTTTCTTAATTAAAGTCTTGTATATATCAGCCTTGAAAAATGCGAGAGGAATGAGCACACACTATTTTATCATTATAACAGCATTTGGTAGACACATAAAGCAGAGGCATGTCTTCTCAAGTGTGAGATGGTACAGCACTGATAAAAATGCTGAATAACAAGTGTTTGAAACTTCAGAAGCTTCACTATTGCCTGTGATGCTGACTTTGCATGTGAAAAAATTGTTTAAAGTAACTGTCATCAGTTTTATGGAAAAGAAAACAAGGATGTTCATACTACATATTAAATGCTCAAGAGCCAAAACATCCTTAGAAAACATGCGGTTCATAAAAAGGTCATTCACAAAGTTTTCCTCTCATCTCCATAATTCTTTCTGAAGGTCTAAATCCAGTACCTGGAGAGCTATCCTTATCTTTTCATCATTATTTATTTAGAATATCCATTCAGATCACAAGAGACAAGTTCTGGAGGTCCATGAGGATCCCTGCACTCTTCCATCAAACTTTCCACAGAAACACGGAAGAGTCGACAGTCATTATTTCTTCTAAGATAACGGCTCCTACCCCATTACAAATTCTTGAGAGCTGTGAAAGATTTGATGCACTACAAGGGTGCTCACTCTGCAGTGATTACTCCACAGACACTAACAGGTGCTGGGAGCTGATGATCTCACCTCTGCTGAAGACATAGCTGAGTCCTTATACAAAGGGAAGAATTACCCTCAACAAGCGGAAGCTGTAACATCTCCTTCGTGCACGGCAGCAACTCCTGGAGCGGAAGTGAAAACACCCCCACTTTTTTTATTTTCCCTCCAATTTCAAGCACTGTGGTCAGTAAACAATTTTGAAGTTAGAAGATAAAAAAGCAACCCTCAAGGATTAATTTGTAGTGTAAAGGACATGAGGTAGAGTTTGACAGAAATAATTTATTCTATCAAAACAGAACAAAGAAAAACTATTTAGGTAATACTTGTCTACTTGGGAGGTCTAATACTATTGAACATGGGCAAGTATTGAACATTGTTACAAAAGGGGTAGACATTCATACTTGAAAGTATAAACACGACAACAGTCTAATATATACGCAGTAATGGTTTTGTCCTATTCAATTGTAAAATCCAGGGTATTTCATCAGTACCAGGCCTTAAAAGTAAGATTTACTTTAGAACTAAGAAAAACTTTGTACAACAAAGATAAATTCTAGAGTAAATTATTTAGCAGTGTTATGAAGCACTTAGGAATGGTGGATTTTAAGTACATATAAGACAAAAAGCTGCCTGGACTATCATATAAATATTTGATCCTGCCTTCGGCCAACAGGATAGATAATGAGTTCTCAACTTCTAAACTACTTTTCTGTGATCCTATGTTTTTATTGCTTTATCTGAAAATTACAAATGCATGTAATAGAAATGATGAACTGCATTTTCCGTCAGCCTTCTGTCATGAGTAGACAGCTGTATACAATCAGCATTCCGAAAAGAACGTACACTTAGAAACTTGACTGAGTATATGTCTACTTATTTTATCACGAGCCAGAAAATCCACAACTTTGGTGGTGGTCTTTTTTTTCTTAAAGCACAGGTTTCTCAAATAATGATATTACCCAAACATACCAGTATTCCTCAAAGAAGTTTTGTTTTTCAGGAAACAGATGATAAGCTGACTCTTAAAAAGAGCAAGTTACAATTTTGCTGGTCTCAGCTGGAAACACTCTCCACTATTCTGAGCAGGGAAATAGACTCTCTTTTGATACATTGTTTGTTTCTCATATACTTTTGCATTACATTAGTATTATAAGCTTCCACTGGTAGTACAAAGTGTACTGCCAGCCTAGCTTGGTATCCTATAAAGCCAGTCTATCTTTTTTTGATTCAATAAATGTAATAAACTACAGCAAGGGATCAAAGCTTTATTTCTTTCCTTCTCTGTAGGAGGTTTCAGAACCTAAAGGAGTAAAGCCTTTTGTTTAAAAACTTACGTATAACACTTAAGTATAACAGGACGATTCTGTCATAAACCCTACACTGTATTGCAGCCATCATAAGTTCAGACCTTCTAAGCAAAATGAAAGAGGTGCTGAGGCATGAAGAACACCCACATTAATTGCTTCTATTCAAGGTGTATTTAATCAATGTGCCCTCTCTTGCAACACAAAGCGTTGTTTTAGCATTATTCCTACACAAAATCAGAGTCACTTTATCTAATTAAGTATATGCTTTCCACTGAATTCACATTTCTTCTAAGGCTACATTTTCAAAATGGATCACATATCATCTACCAACAGCAGCAAGTTGCCACTTGCCAAATAATATTTTGATGATGTCATCAACTTGTTGTTGTTTTCAGTGAAGAATTAGTCTTTCAGCTTACAGATGTTTCTTCATGTATTCTTTGTGATGCAGCATAGTGGAAAACACACCATTAGTGTTATGGGATCTTGAAAAGAAAACATCAAAAAAAGCCTACTTTCTTCTGAATTCTTTAATTGAAAAAGCCATAACATACTGTCAGTCTAGCAGTAATTTAACATGCTGTTAGAAATTTATTGACACCTTTCTGATAGTTTTACATTCTATACTGAACAGGACAAAATATTCTTCATTATGTATTTCTAAATATTATCTTTGGGAAGGAAAAAAGTAACTGATTCTCAAGAAGAAGTCTGTTATGACTCAAAAAATTAATAAAGATCACTTATTTTTTCTAAGTGTGTTGCAATGTTGAATTGTTTTATTCTATTTTAGGATCAGAAAATAAGCTGCACGCAAAAAAAAAAAAAAGGTGCAACTGAGGCAAATATTTTTGCAAATCTACATAATGCCTAAATGGTGTAGGATGGACCTTGCAAGTTAATCAAACAAGGTATTCTAGCATTTGTCTGTATAATTTTAAGTCCCACTATCTTAAATGTTAACAAAGATTTAAAGTAGTAGGGGAAACTCAATAGCAGGTGTTCCATGTAAAGAATGATGTCACCCTATACCCTCAGTTACATGCATTCCTTCCTCCCCTTCATATTTTTCCTGCAGGCTATTGGAATACAGCTTTATAAAATTTGCATAGCAACCCACCAGTTCACTGAAGGCATCGCATATTCTCCTCTCCTTTGACTGACAATCAACCACCTTGGAAAAAAATGTACTGCATCACATCTAAAAATCATTGGACTGAGGAACAAGATTACACAAGGAAGGGGCTCTTCTGCCTGAGGGGTTCATGTGCCCCTTCCAAGTGGCAAACAAACAGAGGCAAAGCAGGGGCCACTAACAACTGTATTTGGAGGTTCAGCCTTCTCCTCTAAAGGGGATATATTCACCACTACATAACAGATAGCAGAAGGGGCAAAACCTACTCTTGTTTACCAAACCCATCTTGCTATTTGGCCTCCTCTTTTCCCAGTGCCTAGGTAGGGACACAAGTGTGTAGACCTACAGAAACAGACTGAAGGCAACGGCTTTGTTGAAAACAATAAAGCGAGTTCATAGCAACAAAAGTAGTTCTCTCATTTTCCCAATTCTGGACAATTGGCTGGGGACAGCATAATTTGGCATATTTCAGAAAGCAAAAGAGGAAAAACAAAACAAACATCTCACACTCATTGCCATCAACATAAAGATCAAAGAATGACATAGTATATACATACTATGTAAGTTAGTAATCCAGTGGCATGAAGTCTTCTGTATCTCAATCATACCTGTAAGTTGCAAGAGTGTAAATTATCTACTCTGTTTTATTATGTTTTTTCTCTCAGGCATCTTAGATTTTGCAGACTGGCTGGGCAGAACTCAGGGCAGCATCTAAGAGTCAATGTATGTATTCAATTACAGCATATTTTCAGAACCAGCAATGAAATTCATAATATGCTTGTCTCAGTTGCCACCAGGTGGATGCTGCCAGCACAGAATACTACAGAGGAATAGTCTAGATTTATCCTTCTTTATTTCCTACAGCATTATTACATGTGATACTTTTTATAATATTGCGTCTCAGAATGCAACCAAACCACCTCAGATGCCCATAAATCAACATGGAAAAGGAAATATAGAAAGAACAGAAAGAATGAATCATTAGATATGTAGGGTATCATTCACTTACTGAACAGTGGAATATAAGTCAATAGTCATAATGATAAAGGACATCTGGTTAAAACTAGGTATACTGTCAAAATTCAAGACCTATGCTGAGCTGAGGAAACACCAATCATACTGTTATTGGCATTCAATAAAGCAAAACACAATTCTATTGCTGGATCTACTTGAAATATATCTTTTCCATTGCCTCAAAAGAGCATACATTAAGGATTTTTCCCCTATGCATTATAGATAAACACAGTTCATTTATCTCCAGTTAAAGATAATAGAACAGGAGATCCCACTGTCAGCTTGCTCAGATGCCACCAAAGCCACACGCATAAGAAGGCGTTTCTTGATCTTTCTTCTCTCCGTTCTTCTACCTACTCAGTTGAGGACTCCAGCTCCACAGCCCAGCTTGTTGTTATCCCAGCACTCACCTGTCCTATGCACAAACAGTGCATCCCTCCCACCACTGGCACTAACAGCCCATGTGCAGGGGATGGCTCCTGATGCACAACACTCTGGCATGCTCTAACACAAACTGTCTCAACTAAGTCAAACCTTTCTAGGACAGTCTTTGAGACCACAAAGAGTAATACTCAGAAAAAAGCATTACAATAGTACTAGTTTTGATAAAAACAAAAAACATGATGATACATTGCTTTTTTATGGTACTTAGCCTCCTTACATCAACACACTGTAAAATTCATAATCTCCTTCTTTAGTTGCAGTGACACATGTATCTGGCAGATATTAGACACAGTGCAGTTTTCAGAAGATCATAATTTCAAACTGCATGAAGCAAGTACATCAAAAATTCAAAGCAAACAAACAAACAAACAACAACTGTATTTTCCCTCCACTATACCTTACTGCATGCATTGAGGACATTCTCTATTTAGTGCAGCTCTTTTTGCTACATTATGTTTATCTTCTGCTTGGCACAATGTTGTCTTTCAATGTGACTTTATTATAGCATACGTTGAAATGTTAAAAATTCTAAGTCAAATACCTATATTTAATTTTAAAAGTGAGAATTACTTAAATTTCATAATTTTTTTCCAAGGGTTCTTCAACACTGATCAAACCAAACTGTACTCATAAACATTTGTGAGGTGGAATAGAGTAGTATTTCTTTGTTGAAAAGCGTTACTTTGAATTAAAATTCAAAGTAAAACACTATGGAGGTAACACAAGCAAAGAACAAAACATATTGTTATATAGCAACTCAATTAATTAAAGACTCTGTTTTGGAGTGCAATCAACAGAATAAAAAAATATTATTGTATTCTATACACAAACAGAGATATTTGTCAATATTGCAGACTACGTATGCAGTGACTCAGTGATTTCATCTGAATCATACTGTTTCTGCTCTATTTCATAAAACTGTTCAAGGATTTGGAAATCAATTGGTACAGATTACTAGAAGCATTTCTGTGAGATCATACAAGAAAAAGGTTAGGGATCTGACCCAAGGAGTCCTCAACTAGCACAGTACGAGCATCACCAGCTTCATTTTTTTTCCCACTATAGCCCTTATACAGCAGGAAAAAACAGCCAGAATACAACACATCATTGGAGCATCCAGAAGCAAGCACCCTGGCAGCACTAGCCAGCCAGTACAAATTAGGGAAGCCCCCTAGATACTGTGTCCTGTAGACAGTAAGAGACTGGAGACACATGCTGTTCATTTTGCTGTTAAGCATGTGGGCAAGAAATTCAATAAGAGGTTTGGGTCATTTGACTTTATTTCAAGATACACCAGAGCTATAAAGCTTTTAATTACTGCTAAGTATTTCCAGCACAGCTGTTTCCTTCCTTTACATGCAATCATGAAAACTTGATCTGTGTTTCAGTTCCAGGTTTAGTGCTCTCCTGATTTGCACAAGTATTAGGGTCAAAATCCTTATTCACTGCAATTATTCTCATGAGTATCAGAGTGTTTACAGGAACAGTGAGGAGAGTCAAATGAGTTACTGTGATGATGTGCTTTTCTGGTTGTTCCCACTATGGGATAAATGAGTTTAAAAAAAAAAAAAACAGCACAACAGCACACCGCACTGTGACAAATCAGACTCATCGTAACATTTTATGGCTACACCTTAAAATTCTAATAAATCCTAAATGTTTCTTCTGGATTACAAGTAAAAGCAAAATTATTCAAAAATAAGAAATTGATTTGTTGTTCTAAAACCTAATGACTAAAGTAATATTCATAAAAATTCCCTCTGCTGGAAAGGTAACGGAAAATTCTGAGAACAATTTATCAGTAAAAGTGGCCTTTTTCCCTATCTTTAGAACAGAAAACCCTTTCTTACTGGCAGCATGGAACAAAGAAATCACCTTGCAATCTATGTGTTAGGATGTTTAAAGCCTTTAATTTTGTATGGCCATTTCTGTGTTGCCACCACTTAGTCATTCTGTGGCACACTGCTACAGGGTGCTGTAGAGTGCTAGATACCTCAGGGTGCTCAAGAAAGCTTCTGGATTTACTTCTTATTTTGTGAAAATATCTAGCCTACAAATAAAGATGTTTCTTCTTATAATAAAGTCCAAACATTAAAGCATGAAGTATTCCTAAGAGGGCAAGACATTTACAGCTAACAATTCCCTATTATCATGCCCCCCACCTGCAGTTTGTTTCTCTGGTGGACACACAGGGATCTATGAGTTTCACACCAGTGCCTGTGCCACTGCAGCACAACTTACAAACACACAACAGCGGATCACGACTATAAACTGCACCTCTAAAGAAATCTGTTTTATAGGTGCAAAAGTATACAAAATAAAAAAAAATAGCAACACTATATTTATTTCAGATCTCTGACAGAAAGCTAGTTTCTTTTAATACCATATTAAGTCTCTGCTAGGCTGCCAGAAATAAAACACAGTATGTGTTCAGATACACAGCTTTTATTCTGTGTTTGGGTTTATTCTTAGAGGTGAACAGTCAATATATTTCCAACCTAACCACATATCCTAAGCTGCTGCCCATCTGTAGTTGTCTATAGACCTCTCACATTGACAGCAGCAAGACTAGAGCCCCATCTTCTCTGCTGCTGCATGCATGAAGGCAACAATGCAGAACTAATCCCTCCCTCAGTGTGAGAATGGAAAATGAAAAAAATAGTCATGATCTAGAACATGCCATGATACAAGACTGCTGTAATAAAAGTGCAAAACAATAATTAGGAACATCACAAAATAATTGGATTGTATGCTTTCTGCAGTTCTACAGACCAAAAAATATATATATTACATACATTTTCATTTCTCTTCCTCATTGCACCTGGTGTATTCAGTGAGAAATCCGGGCCAAACAGCACCTAGCCAGCAAAGTAACAGCAAGCGAAGACCTCGCCAGAGAAAACATGATTCTGAAGGGACAAATGCTATCAAAAAATGAACACCCGTGTCAACCTTTTGTCCATTCACTTTTGACACAGCCACACATTACAGTTCAAGCCAAACATCATGGACATACAATGTCCAAACTAGCCCATTAACCATCCCCAGCTGTGCCACCGTGCTGTGCTCCCAGGAAAGAAGGTTTTTATATCTGGAACCCTTACTCCCCAGAACAGGATCAAGCCTTTTAATTAAAGTGTGTGCTAATAAATAAGATAATCCTACTTGATTCAGACTGTATTGACTACAGCTACCAGAAAAAAAAGGTTTGGCTCCTGGCCCAGTGCACAACTGTGTGCCAATATTTTCTCTCTCATCTCAAATAGGAGTAATGGTCTCTGCTAATAGCAGACAATAAATGGCCAGCATTCATTTGGCAAGCTTGGTTTTGAATACCATCTATTTTGGTGTTCTGTACACTTGCAAGAAAGGACAAGCAGAATTTGGGGGGGAAAGCAGGCTGGCAAGAACGCACATATCTGTGAAATAGCAAAGCAATCAGGCATTGTGGTATCTTTAGATACTTTTTCAAGTGCCAAAGATTCTGAATAAATCACAATGGCAAACTGGATGGCTGAGATGGGATAGATTACAGCTGAACGCTGTGCAGATCAAATATTCAGTTCCAACCCAAAGTGTGTGTCCTAAGTGCATATCTGGTACACTGTAAAAGCTTTCCACGACACAAGCTATCTGCTTCTCTTATGGCTACATTAGCTGCTAGATCCTGTATCTGCCTCTCCATATTTCATAAAGTCTAAAACCACTCGGAGTCAGTTCTCTAAACTCAATATACCCAAAACTCATCCAGACATTTGGTTATCTGCGTTAACTCTCCTAGCATGGTTAGAAACTTTGAAACACAGATTAATGAAAACTGTAATTTCTGCAAAACCTACAAAATTGACATTGGTGGGAAGTCAAGGCATTTTCAGCACACATATCAAACGTAGCTCTCAATACTAGAATTTTGCATATAATCACTGCTTCATGTGCTCACTGAATACAGGAACTAGAGATGAAGGCAAAGACTAAAATTGTAAAAAGAGGCTTACACTTCATTCAGGTCTTCAGTTCTCCATCCTGCAAAAATGAGATGTATGTTTTCACAGACATAAAATATTTGCATCTATGTGCATTTGTGGTATAAAGATACCTCCTTTATTAGATCAGGAGTCCATTTAATTTATTCCTTCGCCTGCATATTTCTAACTTTCACAGAAATGCATGGAAGCAGCATTTCTGACTGTTGCTCCTGCAACAGCAGGACGTATCTGTGTTAGAGAGGGCTCAAGCAGAGACACAGGAATACAGGTGCAAAAGGTAAAACAGCCAGAAGGTCCCTGGTTTCTAAGATGACATGAAGAGTGTTTAGGGACAACAGATCATTAGTAGAAAAAGTGACATTGACTCCTGATTGACAGCATGTCCTGGACAGAAGTCCTAGACAAATCAAAGTTTTGATACGTATACTGGTGGAAGGAAAGCACTTGCAAAGTCACTGCCTGCTTTTCATCATGTCAGATGTATCCAAACTGGGATATGAAGGACTTGGTCCAACATACACATCCCTATTCCACTATCCCTCACTAGGGCACACTTTTGTTACTATCAGTTGTATCTGGAGTGGAATAAGAAGCTGTTTCCTCTTTCCCTTCCTCCCACCTTTTCTCTTGTCATTGTTTTCCAATGCATATTTTGCTTACTATCATCATTTTTATTGCTATCCCCCCTTTTCCTAAATTCTTATATTTAACTTTTCCCTTACATTGTTTCTTGTCCTCTGTCACTGCGTCCATCGTCTCTCAAGAATGCCTCAAGCAACAAGAGGAAACCATTCATTAAAACCAAAAGTGAGCACTACTGCGCGGGGATCTCTCTAACGTATGACAGAGAACACCAAACTCTAAGAAAACTAAAGTTGGATAAACACCTTCCAATAGCACCAGTTGTTCCATCTTTTGTACATAGCATAGAAATGACAATCTCTTTCCTGACATGCAGCACTTAAGACTGCCCTGACTAGCCACAGGGAAAACTTCAAGACCTGTCATAAACAATTTCACATCTTTTGTAAAGATTTCTGTTGTTTGAATAAGGAAGGGTACACTGGTCAGCATGATCCCCATTTTGAATTTGTGATACCCTAAAGTAAAGCAAGCAGTGCCTCTGATAGGGCCTTCTGCATATTAGCATTTCCAACGGCTTCAATTTGTCCTAGATATTCAACCCACAGGACACCTCATGGTTAAACTTATTCTTACCCACTGAACTTTTTTTAGAAATTTCCCTCTGCTCTTCCAGTTTTGCCAAGACCCTTCGTTGCCTTTAGCCGATCACAGGTGAGTTTTGGCCATCACTAGCACAAACGCAACTGCCTCACAGGTAAGACATGGATAAAGACTCTTTCATGGGGCTGAGAGATGAAACAAAACAGTTCATCCTTACAGTGGCTGAATATTTCAGACAGGAAACATTTTGTTACTCAACAACTCCCAGTGGTGCTCCAGCAAATGCTATCTTGAATGCAAAAGAAGTCCTCCAAGCTGCAATAAGTAAATGTAAAGGAAAGAGCAGCCAAAGGGCATCATTACTCATTTAAAGGTACAAAATGTTTCCTTTGTTGTTAATAATTTTCATAGTTCAAGCTGCTTGTGTATTACTTTGGCTTTATTTTCCTTGGAAAAATAAAGTGGATAAATGATTACACTTCTATTGGTTAAATTTTCTGATTCTCATGCATCAAACCCCTCTGCTGCCGACATTACCATTTAAAAAGAAGTAATATTTTAAGTGTTGTTTGTATTTGAAGAGAAACAGCAAGAACAAATCTACTGAAAACTTCCTCATTAAGTAACCAACAAATATATTCCGAAATGCTGATGTCCCTGGAAATGAGTTGTGAGCTTGGGAACCTGGAGACAAACAACCAGAGAAAAGAAAGGCAGAAAGGAAAGTTTAGATCAGAAAGAGCCAAAACTTTAAGACAATGAAAACGTGTGTGTTCCCTTATACAAGGAAGAAGCCCAGAACAGTGAAGCTAGATACTTGCTTAAAAATCAAGCTAGTGGTGAGATATAAGGTGAGTGGTGATCTCAGGTATGTCATTCCTGTAAAAAGAGGAGAAATTGCTTTTAGCACTGTCATTTTTATCTTTACTTCTTCCATTTCTGGCATAAGAACTTATTTCTGAGAGATGCTTTTTCTACAGTAATTCATGTTCCAGCTAGATTTTGCTTTTTATTTTAGAACAGTGCAGAAGCGTATCTTAGCTCTGACCATTACAAGCTTAAAACTAACTAAATTCATTATTCAGTTCTGTAACTGACAAGGCATGTATACCAAGAGAACCAAAATGGAATACAAATAATATGTAGTTCAACTGAAAACATTCTCTGCAAAAATATCATCTTGATATATGACATTATTTGTATGGCATTGATTCAGATCATATTCCACTGGTTTACATAAGACACTTTCCTGTTACTGCTATCTATATCTGTAAGAGGAAACATAAAGCAGCAAACTCTTTATGCTTCAACACCTACAGCAACGACTCCCAAGCCAAATTATGCCTCAAAGCAGCTGTGCAAATCCACTGGGTCTAAATTATGACCTGAGTTGCATTTAGCCCGAACAGTCCTGCTGGTGTAGCACAAGTGTAGCCAAGAACGTGTCTGGTGCTTGTCAGTGATGATGCATGTGCTATGGAAAAACAGAGTGACTTTCTGATATCTGCCAGAAAAGAGCCATAAGGCTGACAGGGGTATGTGGAGGGAAACGTCTTAATTCCAACTTTGGGGCTGGGATCTGAAAAGCAGTGAGAAGTATCACAACACCACTTCGACACCTGAGTCCTTTGCTGGATTACTGTGGTGTATGTTTTTCTGAAGCTTTCAAGAAATGCATAGATAGCTCAACAACTGAGCTAAAACTAATTGCACTCACTGTTAGAAAAGATCTCTACCCCCAAGGCAAGCGATCCAGTACCCTGTCTGAAGAGCTACAAGAACAGCTGGGACACTAAGAGAGAAAAATTGAGCACAACCCCACAGAAGACACATGGCTGAGCTCCTCCGGCAAGCAGAAAGGCTACCTAGGAACATCAGAAAACAGGTGAAGGGTGGGACACTGCTGTGCCTCCCAAGCAGCTTCATGGCATCACACAGGTTAGGTGAAATCTAGCAATAGAGAGGGAAACGTGAAGTAGTATTCTATCTTTTCTTAGAGAACAACTTTCCTCTATTTCTGACTGGCTATTTTGCAAAGTTTTCATCAACTCTCCAGCCTTCATTTGCTTAACCATCTTACAGCAAGCAGGGCAATAGAACCTGACACACGCCACCCACGCAGCTTCATTCCTAAACAGACCTTTCCCAGGCATGTTGGGAGAGAACTCTTTAGGCCCTGGCAGGGCTGGAGGACAGCAAAGCATGTAAAACACAAGTTATTTTGTAACCCCTTCTCAGGTGTACTGCACATTGCAAAACAAACGGAGGCAGCAGGCAGCTTGTGGCTCACCAGAACACGCTGCCCTCCGTCGGACAGCTGTTACTTATGCACCAGGAAGATGCAAGGAAACCAAAGCAGAGAGGTGTAAGGTGAATCACCTCCGAGCAGTGAGGTGCACGGTGCCCCCGGGAGGTGCATGCCCAGGTGATTTCAGCAAAGGCAAAAGTACCAGTTGGGTCACAGCAGGAACCCTTCGGAGGGCTTTGCAAAGCGTTCACCGTTTCTTAGCCCGAGTACCCTGGCATTAAGCGTTTGCTCACTGTCCCCACAGGCACACACATTTTTCCAAGACCGCACAGATGCATTTCCTCATGCAAGCAGGCAGCTATCCCCAAGCCCCACGCCAAGTTGCAGCAAGACGTGCTGCTTAAAGGTGGGGGGAGAAACCCCAAAATAACTACGAAAAAAAAAAAAAAAAAAAGCGCCCCGCGCCCCCACGCCGCTCCCGTCCTACCGCCTGTGGAGCCGGCCTCCTCCAGCCGCGCTGAGATGCTCTCCACCCTCCTCACATTCATGGTGGGAGGCGCCCGCAGCCGCGGCGAGGCGGGACGCGGCGGGGGAGCGCGGCAGCACCGCCGC
>WBMW01002256.1:712575-781987 GCA_013396635.1 Penelope pileata
GGCCGCCCCTAGCAGGGAGCGGGGGGTGCCGTCGGGAGAGCCCAGGAGAGCCGGGCTGGACTCGGCGCCCTGCGGCTTCGCACAGGTGGTTGTGCATCACCTGTTAGCGCCCTGTCCGAGCCCTCGAGTGAGGGAGGATACATGCCACGAGGAGTGTGGGCACGACTGGGGGCTGAAGGCATAGCCAGAGCCCACGGGTACTTTTGGAACAGCCCCTGCGGAGTCATCTGTGCTGCTAGTGCCAGCCCAGCCAGCACAGCCATCAGCACAGAGCTGGAAGCCTGTCGTGTGTCCAACCCACTCCTTGCTTACAGAACGCTGTATTTGGCCAAATTATGGTGAATGGTACCATAGGATACAAAATCTAGGAAGACACATATAGAACATTGGAATAACAACTGATGGAAGTGATTTACTTGGGTACTTTGACCACCTCTGGAGGAAATCCAGATAATCCCACTGGAACCAATGAGGTCCTACCTGGCAAATATCAGGAAAGATTTGGCTGTTGCACATAAAGAAAAAGGGAAACAGCGTTTTAAGGGACAGTCACAGCACCTCTAACTTATAAAGGCCTTCCATGACGTATCATTAGAAAATGCATCCATTATGGCTGCTCTCCCACTTTGTTTCTATATGGAGAACCCTTTAGTCTTCTTTGCTATTTCTTTTACATGAATAATGACTTGTTTCAGAAATTCCAGTTATTCTTTTTCTGGCATACATCCCCTGACTATCACAGTGATTTTTTCAAGGCAAATAAAGGTGATAGGCTTCACTACCTAAAATCTTAAATATTGTTTTTGGTGTCTGATTTCATTCCATTTCTTGATACTTTGGAGATTTGTATCAGTTGAAAGATAAGGGAGTAATTTTCACACCATATTGCCAAGAAATGCTTTAGGAAAAACCTCCTATTTCCTACTATTCCATGGGACAAACTTATGTCTGGTTTCACTCCAAAATGATGGAATGACTGAGGATTTGAATGGGCAGACAGACAGCTACAGTGTAGTGTAACACTAGCCAAGAACAACTAAATGTTGTGTAGCTTCTGCCAAGCGATCTTTTTTTGATAAAAATGCATTGCTGCAGGCTTAGGAAAGACTGTGAAGAGTCGGCATTCAGAGTACTGTATTTGCTACACATCATCAAAAGATTTCCCTTCTATAAGAATAATCCTCAGGTATCCAGAACATGGCTCTTCTTCGTGAGACAAAGTAGTCAGGAGAGAGACCCGGGCTTGGTTTCATTATCAGGACTTGACATGGCTAATTATCGAGAAGCTAACCTACCTAACTCTAATTCATCACAATTTTACAAGAGCCCTTGTTGTCATGTATGTATAGTGTTCAAAGTGAGGCAATTCTGATTTATGGCTGCCACTTCCTTTTGCTCACTTTGCTGTACAGCAGTGTTGTATCAAAACTCTGAGTTATGAAAACAATCTAAATATACAGGAGCAGCTGGTCATAACAGCGTGAGCTAGGGCAGGAATGGTACTAATACATCAAAAATACTTTTGCACTTGCCAGTTAAGATAGATATTTGGCTTTTGTCTTAGAAAGAACTACAGGTATGCAGCACAGAGCAGAATGTAATTTCTACAGTGTCTACTGAGTTTGTACAGAGAAGTTAGTGTGAGTAACCTTTATGATCAATTGTGTCTGAGGCAAGGGAAAAAGAAAGTGACCCAAATAAACTGAAGTGTGTCCATAAATCTACATGCTTCTCTCAAGCTCACCTCCTTCATTTTTCTGCTTGCTCTCTTTGTTTCCACCCACCTCCTCTTCATCTCATGTTCTTCTTGATGGGTCTTGCTTAAAATAATTTGATCACTTTCCTTTGCCTGCTTTTTCCTTTTTGTTCTCTCAGGATTTAAAGAATTTTGATGGAAAAAGCCATAGCCTTTCCCAGGCTTCCTTTTGAACTTTCCCAGTTCTTGGCTGTTTTATTTTCTCTCACCTTCTAAATATCCATTTTCATTTCACCACTACTGCCTTTGAAAGCTAAATGTTTGCATATTATTTACTTCTTACTTACAAAGTAGGGGTGCAGTACTTAAAATGAAAGCCTATTTGAAAATAACCAGGCAAAACATCAGTTAATATAAATGAATACAATTTTCTGACTTCATAAACTATAACAACAATAGAACTGTTCATATTTTCAACCACTGAGCATCTGGTTTAATTTTGTCTATATTAGGAACATGGAGGCATGTATATTATGATACAGATTGGCAATAATTACTGAATATTAAATATGTGAAATTTTGATGCTGTATGTAAAGCAAAATATAATTTGTGTTGTTGGTGGTTGGTTTTTGTTCGTTTGTTTGGCTTTTTGTGCTTTAAAAGGCAAATTCTTTATTGTTTACCAAACCTGATTCAGTTTCCTCCAATTAGCATGTCAGGTCCATGTATCTGCTCTATATAACATTCAGTAAAAATTGACATCCACTGTGATTTCATCCTTTCTATATAATTACATTTCAACATGTAATTACATTTCTATGAATATAGAGTTACATTCTAGTTTCCATGTTTCAAAATTTATAATTTCTTTCTTTATTCCTCATTTATTTCAAATACTTATTTCAGAGCTAAATGCTAGTAAAACCTTGCTCATATATTTAATGGTACACATATATATTGAGATTTCTTCCAGTCATCTATGATAAAATTTTAATTTTTTCTTCTTGAAATAGTTGATATAGCTTCTATCTTATTTATTTAATTAGAAGCTGAATAAGCATATTTCTATTACCCTCAATTGTAAACTGATTGGAAGGACTTAACGAGACTATTATTCAACAGGTCCAAATCAAACTCAGATTTCTCCAACTGTTTAAAATATATAATATATAAAAATAATCATTAAATCATGTAGCTAACCTCCTTGCTAGGCACAAGGAGGCATTTTTATCCAAAGGAAAAAAGAAAAATCGAAACAACTTAGATGAATAAAAATTATTCATCATGATTTCTGGTGGTAATACATCCCTATCAGAGAGGACATGGTTTTTTCCTACTTATTTCTGTGGATGAGGAAAGGCTCAGGCTCAGAAAGTCTAGAGGATTATCCGAAGATTCAGTCCTTTCCATCTCTCCTACTCCCCCACTGGTCTTGGGACATCTGCAAAGGGCTAACACAGTAGTTCAGCAACCCAAATTGTATTTGCAGTAAGGAACTGAATAATTTAAGTAGTTGAGCAGAACCAATACAAGCCCAAATTATTCAGTGCATCCATGTGCTGAAGGCCTCCTGAGAAGCCATTTATTTTTGCAGTGCTTCCTCTGCTGGAGAATGGCCCTCCAGGTGGGAGCTTTCTTCATTCCCAGAAGTTGACAATTTGTCATTCAGCTTATACTACATGCCACTTGTGATTCTTTGCAAAAAGGTTAAACAGGCAAACAAACAAACAAACAAACCCTGAAAACAACTAAGTCAAGATAAATACTCTTCCTCCTCCAAAAAGCGCTAAAATTCCATTGCTAGTTTTCATTCAGGCATAAGAAAGACAGGCTGCTCTTTATGCTACAGTTGATTTCTAAGATTATTTTCCTTCTCAGAAGTGTATTTTACTTAAGTTATATTGTGTAAAGATGCATCCTAGAAAAAAAAATTGTGTACTCTAAATCAGAAAACACTAACTGTAGTTTGGCCATAGTCGAACATTACAAGTGTCTGTGATCTAAATGAGAAATCTACACCTTTGAAAGTCCTGTGACACCTTGACCTAGAGGGGACATTGGTTGCTGCTGGCAAGGTGTTGACAGTGATGAGCTGTAAGAGTGGCCTCTGGGAAAGAAGGTCAGAGGCTGTCTGTGTTCCATATGCTGCTGAAGGGACTGAGGTTCATGGAGAGCTCATGCTAGACCCCAAAGGACTGCAGCCCATGGATAAAGACTGTGCCAGAGCATAGGAAATAAGTAAGAATGAAAATAGTGGGAAGAAAGTGAAAAACAAGGAACAGCAGAGAGAAACCACTATACACTACCCCAAGCTCCCATCACCCATTCAGAAGAGTATAACATGCAGCAAAAACAAGGAGGGGATAAGAAGTCTCTGGAGTGAATCTGAGCCTATTAAATGGGGAAGAAATGTGCCCTCCTTTACTGTTTAAAAATTTGTTTTTTTTGTTTCCCGATACCCAAGTCAAGTAATTAAATGTTTGTGGTTGTCAGTAAATTAATGTAACCTTCCTAAGTCTGTTTTGCTCCTGAGAATAACTGCTGAATGATTTTCCTGTCTTTACTTCCACCCACAAGTTTTCACCCTCTTGTTCTTCCCATTTCCCCCCTCCATCACAATGAGGAAGGGAGGTAAACAAACACACATGGGGGTTCTGAGCTGCCAGCTGGGTCCAAGCCACCACAGGGGAACGCAAAGCGCAAACTGAGATTGTAGAATAGGAATAGGAAAGGTATCACTAAAAACAAGTTATAAGCTTCTATATTTAATATTTCTTTTTATTACCCAAAGTTTTAGGAAGTATCAGTGCTTTCAGAAAGAGTAATCTTGCATATTTTGATTTTCGTTCCTATTAAACCTCAACCATAACACTTCTTCAGAAGAGGTGCAGTGTGTGTCCCTACCTTTGCAAGGAAGAAAACAGTGAGAAACAATGAAGGCCAGTCTTGGAACTTGACAAAAATTGGCCATTACTATTACTATACCTTGTTATTGAAAAGGTGAGAGGAAAGGGTGAGAACATACTTTCCTTGAAACTCAATTTATTTTGTTAAATTAACAGTTTGTAGTAAGTTCTCTCAGGGTCAGAAGCAGTTCAACTTACCAGAAATGAGTAAACAAGTCAGAATTTATGTGCTAACAAAAACAGGAGAGGAAAACAACCATTTAAGAATCCTCCAATTTAAACCTTGTCTCCAGGTGAAAATCTGCAAAGATACGGTTTGAAATCTTTGTTGGGGCTTTTAAAACAAGACTTGGGAAAGTAGGGGTCCACCCTTGACTCAATGTCAATGGAAAATAAGTATTCAGTTCCTTCAGATCCTGAACAGTTTTTTTTTCTGCTGTTGTATTTGTTTGTTGGCTTCACTTTTTGCTGCAGGTGACTGGAGCTGCTTGGTTGTTGAATGGCAGTATTTAGGTGTTTCACTTTTCATTTGTGAGACTTGTCAGTTTTTTTTATCTCGTTTCAACTCTGATTCATGGTTTGTAATAGTCACACTGCAGATATTTTAGAAATCATTACAGACTATTTTAAAAACCAATGTAATATTCAACACGACTTTGATGTGCTGCTCAGATACTTCCTTGGCTTAATCTGTATCACTTAATCTAAATTGCTATTGGATTGTTTGTTGTCATTATTAGACTGTCACTGAAGTTATTTCATTAGTAAACCTGAGTCAATATATTATTTCATATTTACATAAAGATCATGTAAAATAAGAGCACTGTGGTTTTTAAGCACCTCATTCTTAACCTGGCAGATTACAAAACATTTTATAAGTAAAACCGTACTGGGAGCAGCTTCACCTGATGCTGAAATGTGGCCAGCTTCAGAGGACACAGCTAAAAAGAAGTGCATTAGGTGGAAGTTGAAGAAAAATATTGGCAAATTATATTGTAGAAAGCCTATGTTCTTTGGTGTGTATGGGGCAATCTATAGTTTTTTATATAAAATGGGTGATAGGTTTAAGATCTCATGAGAAATACCTGCTCACAGTGATCTGCACTATGCTCAGAAGAGACAGAAAAAATAAATGTCCAAACGAAAAACAGCAACAAAAACCCAAGAGCTGACCGTGGTGCAGAACAGTGCCCAGACTGAGCCGGTTTATGGCAGCATGATTTCTCAACGCTTTTTCTGGCATTTTTACATTCAACTGTATGTTGGCTTCACATTGCTTTTTGTCTTTCATTCTCATCAGGTAATCCTGCACACTTTCCCAGTAAATCCTTCTCGCACTCTATTCCTTCCTCTCCCTTCCCTCAGTTTCCTTTCCCTTTCCTATTTACCTCACACATCATTTCTTACAAAAACCTAACAGCTGAAAGGATAATGGCTTTTATGTTCAGCTACTGGAGATCAGAGAGCAGTAGTACAGAGAGTAGTACAGCCGGCTACAGAATGTAACTGAATGCAGTGCTTCATATTTTCCATTTTTAAATCCGCAGAGTTGCCAGACTATGGGGATTTAAGAACAAAAGTATAGGGAGTCCTAGCTAATTCAAAAGCCAGTTTGTAGAACATCAAATAATAATTAACAATATAGAAAACATAGAAAATTTTGGACTGTTTTAAAGCATTTTGGTTCCTATAATATTTCTGCCAGGGACTAAAATTACTAAATTTATGGTACTAATGATTCATTTATGGAAATATGGAAAGACACTCATTTCATGTTTTGTTAGTACGTCTAAACACAGATGAGGCAAAATTCTCTTCTCAGTGGCAACAATACTCTTTTTTAAATGAGCCCAATGTATATGTGGAGACTAGAAGAACCTGTTCATACTCATATACAAAAGTCCAAGAGGGGTTATCGTTGCTGTATAAATACGTCAGGAAGGTAAAAACCAAAGTGAGAAAAAAAAACCCAACACCTATTTCAGCTGAAGGTCAGTTTTGGCAGTAGAACAAATAGTACAATCTATAATCTATAAATTTAAGTTGTGTATGTCTTAGTTTCTAACAGAAGTTACGCTTCTCGTAGTGTCTAGTATGAATTTATCTTGTACCTCAGAGATACTGATAACATCCTGGCAGTGTTGAACAGAGCCAAGGACATAACTCACTTCCGCATTCCTCTGCCAGTGAAATAGTTAAGGGGGGCATAAGGAGCTGGGAACTGGGAGGGGCCAGGACCAGGGCAGCTGACCCAAATTGACCAAAGAGCTATTCCATACCATATAACATCATGTGATTGGTTCGTTGGGTTTCCAGGTTCTCTTCGTTACGGAAGGGGCTAGCCGGGAATGAAATGAAATGTAAGTTGCTAAGCATTAAAGAATTCAAGTGCTGGAACAGCTTTCCAAAATGAATGAGAGGAAAGGCAAAATAAATGTTTCAAGGCAGAGCTTGATAAGTCTGTGAATTATGTGACATGATGGCTATGATAACAGAGAGCTGTATAACCATAAATCATATATGTTTTCCTTTCCTTAACAAGAAAAGCTCTTGAGCATAATACCAAATCCATAATACAGCATGGGTCATAGGAGAAGGGCTACAGTATTTATTGCAGAGATTACATTACAATCCACAATAACTAGAGCCTCTGTCGTAAACATTAATCCCTCTATGTAATATTCTGAAAACCTGCAGGACATGATAACAATCTTTCACATTTAAAAGGTTATTACAAGGAGTACCTTTCCCTGGGACCTGTGGCAGAGGGTCATAGGAGAAACGGACTTAGTCTGCAACAAAAACAGTAGTTAAAATTTAGGGGAAATTTTTAGAGGTAGTCAAATGTTAGATCCGTTCTGTGAAGAGTTTGGTGGAATCTCCATCATTAAAGAGCTTGTTTTAACTGCTATATAGATAACCTGCTGAAGAAAGTCTAGAGCCTTTGATCCTGTCACAGCATTACTATAGACCTTGAAGGATCTTTTGTCTGTATATACCTCTATGGTTCTACAATTAAAAAGTAGTACTGATTTAAGTGAGAAGGGAATTAGGCCAAGAACAGCCCTATCTTCTCATCTCACCATCCCCTTTTCTCCTACATAAATGGTGCTCCTAGAGCGTTCAGATTTTATTCTGTGAAATAGAGGTGTATTTCCTGGGTTTTTTTAAGATGCTTTGTTTCTTAATTTGCATACCTAAGTATTCTGTTGTCATGGAAATCTCTTCTCTGAAGTCCTTGAAGACCAGTTCTCTTGTTTCAATTCTGTTTCAAATTTTCTGCATCAACTAATTTTTATTCCTACTTCAAGTTTTCTATATAAACTTATTACATCCAAATGACACAGTCTTACCATTTCTAGGGCCAAAACCTCACACTATCTGCCCATAACAATACAAGCTTCACTTCAGACAAGTGTATTAAGTCTAGTACAATGCCATTTGCTGACTAAAATGAACCCATATTTTAATTCTTTTAGAGAAGGAGCAACCATGCTGATAAACATTTGTCAGCTCAACAAACAAGCAAGAAATTCCAGTAATTATGAAATGATAGAAAGGATGTAACTATAAAGAAATTCACACAGAATTGCTTGAGTAATCACAGTACAAATATCTTGTCTATTCTTATCTTTCTACATTGTTTGGAGGGAGTCTCACGGTCTGTTCTGAAATCTGAAGTACTTGATTAAGGCAAAAAAAATTGAATCATATCAGCTTTCTTTCCACATAAATGCCAACCTACCAGTCTCTTCATCAGTTTCAGTCCAGGTAGGTTCAGATGTGTTCAGTGATCACAGATAAAAACATTGAAGAGATTCAGAGGAAAGTCAGCCAAAGACTTTCCTGGTTAATAATGACATTATTCTGTTGGCTATTACTAGAAGCTTGGAAATGAACACTGTCTTTTATCAAAGAAACAAATACTTAATACTCCTTTAGGGAGAAACTTTGTGAAGAAGCAGTCCACCAAACTAACAAGCTGGAGGGATTTTAGAACTTAGTTCACACTGCGCTCATTTTATGGTCAATGAAAAGTTCTACACCAGACAGAAATAATCTTAAGTCCCTGAGAATCTGACACAAGGTGCACTTGCAACTTAAGGATCAAGAAGCTGCAAAGGTCAACTTTATAGCCAGTGACCTAAGTCATCTAAGGGGAAATACACACTGTCAATGAAAAATGCAGGAATATATCTGCCTTACTCTACAGTTGTTTCACCAGCTAGCAGACCCAATGTCATCTTGATGTTCAGCCAAATTGCATTTGTGCCACAGCTCCCCCAGAAAGAGAATAATGTAATATTCTTTCATCAGGAGTTGGAAATGCATATAGAAAGCATGCTTTGTCTGCATGTAGAAGCAGAACCCCCTTGTTTTTTTTTTCAACAGCCTCCCATATGTGCGTATAACTTGATCAATTAATGACTGGAGTAGAGCATAAAGCAGTGTCACTGATCATATTTTTATTTATTATTGAATCTATAAGGCAGGCTCCTGTCTCTTAGCTGCTGTCATCAGCTTTCCCATCCTCAGTCTGATCCACTAGACTAGGCTAAAAGCCAGAGTTCTCTCTCTTAAATACTTTCTTCTTTTACTGTAGGATTATAACTGCTGCAGATCAAGTCACTTAGTAGTAGATAACTTATTTTTCTATAATAATAAAAAAAAATACCGTAACAGTGAAATTTGGCTTAAGATTGTGGGTCTGTGTTGTCCCTAATTTTGTTATTATTGTGACAGGACATTGTAGTGAATAAGTATAAAATTTGATACTTACAAAGCTGTCTTTCGCAGTCTTAATGTTTTGAACATTTCACTCCTCCATTACAGGTTACTATCACTTAGCTTACCCTGTTGCATCAAATTCTTATTCAAATGAGTCTTCCTAGCTTTGAAAGTGTATATATGCATTTTATTTTTACATCTACCAGAAAAGTATTACGATCTTAAAAATAAAATGTAAATTCTCAGATGTCACAGAATCACAGAATCACAGAATTGCAGGGGTTGGAAGGGACCTCAAGAGATCATCGAGTCCAACCCCCCTGCCAGAGCAGGTTCCCTACAGCAGGTTGCACAGGTAGGCATCCAGGCGGGTCTTGAATATCTCCAGGGAAGGAGACTCCACGACCTCCCTGGGCAGCCTGTTCCAGTGCTCCGTCACCCGCACTGTGAAGAAGTTCTTCTGCATGTTGGTGCGGAACTTCCTGTGCTCCAGCTTAAGGCCATTGCCCCTTGTCCTGTCCCCACTGACCACCGAAAAGAGGTTCCCCACCTCCATTTGCCTCCCACAACTAAGATACTTATAAACATGGATCAGGTCCCCTCTCAGCCTTCTTTTCTCCAGGCTGAACAGACCCAGCNTCCAGCCTGTCCAGGTCTTGCTGGATGGCAGCACAGCCTTCTGGCGTGTCAGCCACTCCCCCCAGCTTCGTGTCATCAGCAAACTTGCTGAGGGTGGATATGTAAGTCTTGCTCCAATGTGCTTCTATAATGCTGAATGTCAAATGTCTAGTTCTATCTTTTAAGAGCATATAAGTGTAATAAGTAATTGCTTGTATTTCTATTCTGACCATTCAAAAACATGAGATTAATTCCTGCCTCCTATCAACAGAGCATGACATTGTTTGCAATACTGTAAGCCTGAAACTTGTTTTTGTTTCCACTTGCACATTCTCAGTGCACAGAAATCACATTATAACACTTCCATGCTCTCCTAAACAACTGTAACAGCTGGAAACATTTTTAAACAAGCTAAACATAAAATTGACCTGAATCTTAAAGTTATCTGTAAGAATAAAGTGTATCATGACCTGGATGATACAGTTTATGAGCACTGTCAATATTAAATGTGGTACTGCTTGTTGCTTTTGAGATTTGAGAGATGTGGTTCATTAGCAGCTATGAGTGTTTATATTTCCACAAGAGATGGAAAAGGGAAGGAACAATCAAGTCACAGGCTAGATCAATATGCAAGGGCCTCCTATTTTGTTCTCACACAATGTTGAGCTCACTGAATTGCATGTATGACTCACAGATAAAAGTAGTGCAGAAGAAAATGAATTTCTTGCCAAGAATTATCATGGAAGATCCAATGAAGTCAAACTTCTCTATCTGCTTCTCATGTTTTGAGGTCACAAGAAAGAGGATTCATTGATACTATTCTCAATCAGTTAGATGATTTAGGTCACATTCCACCACCCCAGACTCACCACTCTTTTGTCATAAGAATCAAACTTAATCCTAAATTGACAGTTTTAACTCCTAGGTCTCCCATGCTCTTGGAAATACCAGAGCTTGAGCTTTCTGAGATACATGATATCTCCTATGAGGCCTGTCTTTACAGTAGTCATACAAAGATAGTACTTCCTCATTTTCCTACATGAGGATATTGGGGTTGAGAAAGAGTTTGCTCAGCAAACAAAGTTTGCTTTCGTGGATTTTGTTTACCCACATGCTTCTATTTTCCTCCCTTTCTTCAATACAACTTTTATCTAATTATTATAGAGGCAGAGTTGTACACTAAATGATTCATTGAGTCTGTTTAGTGACCGAGTACCATCAGTCTAGACTACCTTGATGAGATAAGGGCAAATATCAGCCAAAAAATGCAAGAGACCCAAGAAAATAATTACCAGAATTAGGAAGGGACTACAGAAAATTCCCAATTCCTGAAAGCATGTTTAAAAGACAAAATTGGCTATTTAAACAATTAACCAATAATTATTTAAGAAGCATTAATTTTTAACCACTATCAATGGGTAGCACAAATGCAGATAGCCCTAACCACAGACAAGTTTCCAACATTTTTACACAATACTTTTCCCAGATTTAAAGAGAAGATAAAATGAAAGGAAATCTTTACTTTCTGATTAAGACTGACTTGGACATATACCAGCGGAGGCAGACCATGAGGACAGTCTGCTTCTGTTGCACTTCTCCTACTACGCTTAAAACACTTTGGAGACCTTTTTGGGGATTTCACATTTTTTTTGGCTTCAGGGAAACCAGCAAATAAACATGACCGTAATAATCAAGTGGTAATAAGCATAACACTTTTTCCCAACTTATACCAGGTAGTCCTTAGCAGGACTTGATCCATGCAGCTTCAGGGCATAGTGAAAAAATAACTGGCTTATTGTCATAAGAGATAGCATTGTTAACTTCCATGTTATTCCTTTTTCATATGAGCCTGCAGGCACACAATTAGTCACCACATTGCCTTGTCACATGAGGTACCTTAGTTTTGTCACAAAACCAACAAGCAGTCTCTGGCAAAAGCAATTATTTCTCCATAGGGTACATTTCAAGGCTTTTTCTGAATCCCATCCTATAAAGACTGTTTTGTGAGTGACAACAACATAAAGAAGAGACTGCTGCTCGCTCATTAGGGATGACGTGACCTAAACCACATTTTTTCTTGATGGATAGAGGTTGTGACTGCATTGTTGAATCAGAAATGAAATTACTGGCTTGTATTTACTCTTTATAATCCTTTAGAACGTTTCATCTTCTCAATACTATTGTAATAGAGGAAGCAGAAGGACGGTCTATAGAATAAATTACTTTTTAAATGGTGTATGTGCACATTTAATACTATTAGGGCACAAAGTGTCAGACTAAATGGAATCAGAAATGGAAATAGGAAGTTGCTACCATGTACAGGGCAATTAAGGTCAAGAAGTGGGGAAGAAATTGATTCCACAAAGTCAAAGGTCTATGCAGCAAATATTGCCAGGAACTGTGCCAAAGTCAAGAACTAGGAAGGCAAAGGTTAGATGAGGAAATCAGGACAAGCACCAAGCTCGAGAACTGAGCAAGTAGGACATAAATTTAGCTAGGAAACAAGTTTAACAAAAAAGAAAAAAGGAAGAAAAAAGAAAAAAACAACACTTTTGCAATAGCCTTGAAAATCTGGCAAGTTTTGGCAAACTAGCAATCAGGATCATCAGCCCAGCTTCAGCTGCTAGGATTCATCAAGTCTTCCTTCTCCTGTGGCACTGACTGGTAAAGGTAAAAACTCTGCTTGGCCATGTGGCTCGTGATGTATTGACAAAGATGATAAACAAATCAGATAAAAAGGAGACTGCAAGATTGTGTTGGCTATATAGCACCACATTGTTTCAAATTAGAAGAATTCTTCAAAGCACAACTGTTAGACTCTCCCATAGTGCCTACGTGCCACTGATACCACAGGTAGCAATACGGCCATTGCAGGTCTTTCTGCATGGCACTACGTTTCATCATGCAGAGCTTAGAGTACCATTGCTTGTGCTTCAATTACAAAACCATTACAAAGCAAGAATTATGAAGAAGAAAATAAAAATATATGGATAAGAGGAAATTACATGGATATGATGAAAAGTCTACCTAGCTTAGCTAACGAGAAATACAGCTATTCCTCTGCTGGGTTTTGTACATGCTATCTGATAGAACTGATATTATATGTCAGTATTATCATGAGTTCCTGAAGTTTTGTTATATAACATCTGATTTGTATTACAGTATTCTAAAGTTCTTATTAAGTACATGCAGTCTTCACCTGGAAGCAACACCTATAGTATCACTAAGCTGACAAATAGCTATGAAAGTAGTGATGATAGTAAAGAATGATGGAATATGCTGGAAATTTGGTTTTGTTTGCTTTTTTTTTTTTTTTTTTTTTTTTTTTTNTTTTTTTTTTTTTTGTTTTTTTTTTAAGCACATACATGGAGAACTGTTATCAGGAGACTTTCGCGTCATAACAACAACATAGGAAATATGAAGTCACCAAATCTGAAAATCACAGGGACAATAGTCCAGGCTAGACAATGCCAAAAATTAAATGGTTAAAAACAAATATTTGCTAATGTCATTTCCTGAACATCAAACAGCAGAAAAGTATTATTTGCTTTTTTTAGTAGCAAATAACACATGCATTCTCCTAAGGAAACTTCCAAGTCCTTCAGGTGCTTCCTACCAGTTGATGACACTGGTCTACCCATTAGCCTTCTTCTGATGCACAGCTTTATCCAAATATTATATAATTCAGCTATATCACAGGTGGCAGATGGTGGATGCATTTCACTATTCACTAAGAAATACAGTGGTAACGTATTTCTTGAACAACACTGATGACAAATTAGTAATCATGCAAAAATAACCATCTGGAGCAACCTTTCCAACATCAGGTAGCTGGATTCATGACCTTGAGAAACAGTTTACAAAAAATCAGGAGGAACTCTAGCTCAAAGCAATTCCATCTTCAAAAGACTGCCAACAATTCAAAAATCCTTCACAATTAGCCATGTATGAGATGGACAACAGATCTTAAGATATAGCACTAAATATGTTATTTGTTGTTTAGCAAGATTGTAAAACATAACATGTATCTGATTACCTTCTGTGAGTCAAAAAGAAATCACGGAAGAATCTGTAACCTTAATACTGAAGGGAAGAATTTCCTTTGTAACTACATCTTGCTGTGGGAATAAACTCACTAGCAGCAAATACAGCTAATAAAAATATAGGAATTTTTCTTTTTTTTGTAGCATGAAAGAAATTCAGTGAAAGAGTTTTTTCTTGCTTACTAATCTTACAGGCCCTGTGACTAGCTACATCTGATTTGGGGTTTGTGTGTGTGTGTTTTTTTTAAGATATACATGCAGATTTTTGATTTTAACTTGCACTGAACTGTCTCTGGAGCTAGAAGAAATGCCCTTTATTTTCACTGCTCAACTCAAATGCTTTTTTAGGCATTCTACACAGCAATAAGAAAAGGAAGCACAGATATTAATCATAACTCAGGTTCAGTGACAGACAACATGTTCCCACAACTGCTTGCAACATACTGATTCAAAGTAAGAATGTCATTGTCGTTGTGCATTATCATGTATTTTTGAAGAAATTGAATTCTGGAATAGGTGTAAAATTTTAACGATCTACAGAGTTACATATACAGTAAAACATAACAGAGGATGCAGTAAAATCTCCATTTATGTCAGATGAACCAGTAGTAGGTATTGGAATGACAAGTAATTTTCAGGTCTGAATGCATTAGGAAATTACATCTCTGGAACAGTGACATCCAAATCCCTAAAATTAATGCTTTTTTTCCCCTCTGAATATTACTTTTCACCTGGATTACTCACTATAAGAAGATTTTTTTAATGTCTCAGAAGCAAACAGATACCTTACTAATTATTCACATACCTTATAAATTAAGTCTATCTTACTCAGAGGATCAACTAAACGGATTATAGCTTGAACCCAGATTCATTTACCAGTCCTGACAAATCTTACCTCCTCTGTTTCCTGATCTGTAAAATGAAGCTAGTTTTGAATGAAAGCAGAAAAAGACTTCTAAGTTACAACTGGAACAATCCTGCTGAGTATTTTTGAATATATAGAGAGTACATAAGACAAAAAAATTATTAGGTGTTTAATGTACAGCACAGAGGATACTGTAATGTGATGTCACCAAGAGAAAACCAACTATACCACTTCAAAAAAATTTCTTTTAGCTCTACTTCATTATTCAGATCATGCAATAAAGAACCAATTGTTTGTTTCTTATGAAAGTAGAAGTCCTCCTGATTTGAGTAGATGAAAGAGCTTCCATAAAGTCTCTAAGTTTTGACTCAGTACTGGATAAAAGTTAAACCAAAATGAAGTCATCATTTTTACTCTTAGTACTCTCACTCAGGTCAAATGAAAAGAAAAAAGAATGAAACCAACTTGTCATACTGAAACCACATCTTCAAAGGAAAACATGATCCAACTCCTTTATCACTATACAGAAAAATTCAGGTATTTTTATGAACTTGAATATTTTTCAATCTAACCATAAGATAATGTGACAAACATCATAAAACTATGTATTGATTGATTCTGTGTTTGGAAAAAGATAATTTCTTGCTATGCCTCAAAAAATAGAGGGAGAGAAAATAATTTTGCAGAGAGATTCTAAGGTGTAGACAAAAATTCTTTATTTCTGTCTGCGAGGAACTTTGTAACACAGATGAGATGAAGTGAAATTCTGAATGCTATGGTAGGATTCACTGTGTTTCTGCATGTCAATACACAGGAGTGAGATCATACATAAACATCATAGACTGATGGCTATCATGGCAAGGGATATCGTTCAATAAAGGAGAAATGGAATAAAAGGAGAGACTTCTTCACACACAAGGTGGCAACAGCCAAGTTCCTTCTGCATGAATGAGCTAAAGCTCTTTCAACCTCAGGCATGACTATCTGCCAAGATGTATGCAGTTTTCAGATGCAAGTGCAGATACACCAGTTTTATTTGCAGCTCTACTCAGAATAGCAAACTCACTGTTATGCCATTGCTTCAGGAACCTAGACTATTTCTTTAAAGCAACAAATACACTCTTTAAAGTTGCACAACAGTATTTAGGATGAAGTGAAATTAAGATTTCAGGCTGACTCTTCTATTGCCATTAGGCTATGTACAGTAGCTGATGTATTTTTATTATATTTATAACAGACACGCTGCTGAACACATGGTCCTAAATCTGGTTAAGTTACATTTGGCTGAAACTTTTGCTAGAGGAAGGACTGTGGAACTGCTTACTTGATACCATCATTGTTTGTAGAAGTGTCTTGGTGAGCCATAGACTAATAAGGGTAATTCATACGTTCTACAGGCTGTCACTTTTATGATCCCAGCATGCTTACCCAAAATGGAAACATTCCACCGTAGTTCACTGGAAAATCTAGTTTAGTGTTTCAGGTACAGAGATATCATTTTCACTGTAAACAGTACCAAGTTTTAAAGATCCCCCACCACCGAAACATAATGTTGAGAGAGAAAAAGTACTGTATTAATCTATTTTATGCTTAGGATTAAAATGTAAAAGACAAGTCTAACCTAATCATAATCTCAAATCAAGTTTTTGTACCACATGCAAGCAATGTCACATAATATTTCAGCATACCTCATTTTTATAACTGCAAGAGGTGAAGTTCACAGAGGCGAATGTTAATGTGTAAATGTACCTGTGTAAAAGCTTATATGTAGGCACAGAGTCAAAGACACCATAAATGGATTTTTAAAGTAAGAAATAATAAAATAAATTTTTTGGTAGTAAGTCTCATAAAGCAACATTAGAGACAAAATTACAGCCCTCATTTTGCTGAAGCCCCAGAATTATGAAAATCATTTTAAATGCAGCAAACTATAATAAAATCAAGATTGTTCAGTGCTGTGCATCTGCACAGAAAACCTACTTTAATACCTCTTTCCTTCTTTTGTAATCCATGTTTAGAGTTTGATTCTGGAAATATCTAAATTCAGCTTAGCCTTAATGGTAGTCTCAAGGAATGACCTGTGCAGTGACTGATGTTTCCAAATGAGTGCAATGATGTAGAGATTCATAGGAATCACAAAACAAAGAAAATATTGTGCCAGGTGTGGGAAATTATTTCGACATAATTGAATAGCTAGTGACGGTTTCCTAAACAAAGTCTCCTTGGTGCTATTTGTCTGCCTGCTTCTGCAAGTATTATGAAGCAACCTAAATACCTTCTTAAAGAACGACCTCAGGATTCTATCAAAATTACTTGAGTAAATATTCCTAAATCAGCTTTCTCTCACTTATGAAAATATCAGGTAGGCTTTTATGTAAATACTGTAGAGGCTTCCAGAGCAGGCATGTAACTCCATCAGAATCCTTCAAATACTCCCAAGACTTACTTGAAGACTTAATTTCAGAGCTATCCTGCACTTAAGGAAACAATAATAAACTGATTTTTCTATTGTAAAATTACTTTCACCTGTTTCTCACATGTTGCTCCAATAAAATTACAACAATCCACTTACTCTACTGATTGGAAACAATCCATGTTAGCATATTTTGTTTGTGAGAAATAGTTATTTAATGTGATATTAGAATTATTTTTGAAAATAATTATTGTCTGGAAGTTTTTCAATAACTACAGTATGTTTACGTGACTCCGAAAGCCTGATATTAGTTACACTAAGAGAATATTGTATATTACCTAGAAAGACAAAATATTGCAAGTAAAGAGATTGTGTTGTTTCTTATTTTCAGCAAGACAATTTAGTGCTTAATTCTACTGCAAAATTTCCTGGTTTGCTACAAATTGATGTACTTGTTATGAAAGTGCTTCCCTTTTTTTTTTTTTTTTTTTTGATGTCAACTACTTTTAGGTTTTATACTTCAGTCATTCACATTTGAAAAAAGTTTTCACATCTACAACCCCTCAAGAGCAGAAAAAAATTGTTCCAAGTCTTCAGTCCCTCTGATCCCTATTCCCATTTTGTCTCACTAGTCTTGGTGCTGCCTGTGGAATAAATGGCTTAAGTCTAAAAGCCAATCTAGCACAATTAGCAAGAACTGCATGGGGGGTATAATGGTGGTACTGCCTGACAGCTTTAAGTTATAACCTTCTTGTCTGTCTTCTACCAGCCAATATTCTTTTGCATAGCTTCCAGCAAGAACACAGAAGAGAAACATTTCTGTGCTATGTATTTATGGGAAAAAAAAAACCCACAGACCTGAGATGTACTTCATGTACTTCATCTTTGGCTGAGTCACAAAAGGACTATGCTGCTCTACCACTCAGCTGAAAATCCCAGCATGCATACACTGCTTTTGTGGGCAGCCTGGAAGACGGGGAAGCATATTTGGATGACTGTCAGGCAGCTGCGAGCATGGAGCCCGCAGGTGTACTTCACCAGGAAAAAAATGTTTAGAAAACTGGGGTTTTTAATAAGAACTTGGGGAGTGGAAAGGATTGGTGTTCTAAAGCAAAAGTAGAGCTGTTATTCAACAGTGAAAGGTGAGCCATTGTGGGAGAAGGGTCAATAGCTGTCTGAATAGATAAAGTACTGTAATAAACAAAGTAAACCAATTAACAAAGGGAACAAAATCAAATTATTGTGTTTAAAGTTCCATTCCACCCTGCTTGTACATGTGGTAATAGTTACTCCAGAAGAATTATATAATAACCTTACTGTAAGCAGTTTAAAAGTACTTGATTTTATTTTATTGAAAGAAAAAGGCCTTACAGTCAAAACAAATTGTACTTTACCATACATATCAGAAATACTGTGGCATTTTCAAAGAATGAAAACTGATATCAGAATATAAGGGTCCCACAACTGAAGACAGTGAATGTTTCCGGAGACCCACTGTTTTAAGTTATAGTTAATTTATATTTTGATGGTATCACTAACAGTTTCTGTCTCTATCAACTCTAAAAAGCCCAAAATAGAAAAAGAGATGGCTGGATTAGGCTTTAATTCACCTGTATATTTTAATGCCACTTCTACTGTTTGTAAGGAATTATTTCCTTAAAAATTTCTGAACTTGTGAAAATAAGGAAGCATCAATCAATCTTTTTACAACCATAGTTTAAGTTCTATATTTCTCTAGTTGTCAATTTACAACAGAGTTGTAATTCATTGATTTTCAGTGGACTGTAGATGGGGAAAAGATTTATTGGCCAATGCTAACAGTTTCTTTTGTGTAATGATATCATGTAAAAGAAAACATGTCTTTCAACAGCATAAATGTAAAAGAAGAAAGGCATATAGTGTAATATCATTTAATCAAAACTCTCAGTAATATTTTAGTACAGCTGTAAAAGTCAAGTTGCTCTGGTACTTTTCCTGGAACCTAGGTGAACAATTATGAGACGATGCTTCATCCCTCGTGATTGTTACTATTAGAACTAAAATACCAACAGTCTCTCTAGCAAGTGTCATAAGAACTTTCTACCTCTTTTTCATAAATATCTAGTAACACCAAATGCTTACAATGTCTTTTTCTCTTTCCTTATGCAGCCTAGAGTCTGGATATTTTTTTCTTCATGTACGTGCTTTACATAAAATGTGATCTTTGCTTTATTAAATATGAAAGTTGTTTTCCCTTGAAGCTAAAAAAAAACCCAAATAAATGCATGCACATTTAAATGCTTAAAGTTGTTGTGCTACAAGGTAATTTTGCATAATGGCTTTAATACTAACAGAAAAAAAATGCTCATGTTAGTTGATGAGGTAATAAACAATCAGTAGTGGATTGCAGAAGTACAGTTTTGCTACTGTCCTCTGTTAACATACAGATTGAATCAATCAAACAGCTAATCAAGACCTACAGAAATTATAGCACAGACCAGATTGCTCATCTTAGCTTTTAAGACAGCCTACAAAGGTATCTTCCAGGCACACCCACTTCAAACTGATTCCAAAGTGTTCCAAAACATTGGGAAGAACCTGAAAGTCATACTGGGATCATTCCCTATATATTACACGCTGGTATATGATTAGGGTTTCTCTCTCCCCTATAATTTAATAAAAAAAAGGATGTCTGTCCTTCAACATCTTTTTTCTTTTTAAATTTCAGTCTATAAATTGACACTAAAAAAAACCAACAAATTTGCCAACAAATAATATATACTTGAATAGGCACTTGTGGCCTTTTCTGTATTGGAATAGAGAAAAAAGCAACTAATTCTAATTTTTAATACTGTTTTCAAAGGCTCCTATTGAAAGTCTGAGATCCAAGCATATATCCTCATCAGGAGGGAAATAAGGAAAATAAATACCTGCCCCTCCAACAAGAAAGAAATTATAGCCTTGGCTCAATGTATTTCTCATGGCCGGCAAAATTATTTTTCAATTATTCTTCAAGTGATCCTTACATTATTCAAATTATTTTGAATTGTTTTTATTAGATAAGAACTAAGTGTTAAGCAGTAAAATGACTATTAAGTTTCAGCCATTTCTAAATTCAGGTTAGCGGATGAGATGAGAGCATGACCACCAAAGACAGCAAGAAGGAAAACAACACCATGGAAAGAACCCAAAAAACTACGTTAGCAATAACTGAATTTGAGTAGCTGACAAAGTATCACTGTCAGGAAACGTAAGTACAGGGCAGCCAACATAGTTCATTTGACAAACAAAAATTTCATTCGACTAAATGAAGGTAATGAGAAGAGACAAAATCATCAATTCAATAGAAACTAAATAATGCTAAATAAAAATATTTCGTTCATTTACAGATGTTGTACAGAAAGAATAGAAGCTTAAAAGTTTCAGCATACCAAAAGAAATCTTCATGGAAAAAGAAACCTAACAAACAATCCCTGGGCTTAGCATCATGAAAGCACAGCTTGCAGCAGCTGGTACCGTAGTACTTCAATCACCCTGTAACAATGAGCATCTCCTAAGCCAACAGGGCTCAATTTTTATCCATGCAAGAGACAGAAAGTGTTTCTGTAGTCTTGACAGATGCAGTACTCTTCTCACGCAAAAGGGGGCAAATTGTTATTATCTGCCAACTCCCTGCTCCGTATTCATACCGTTTCATTACAATACATAATGCTGACTGAAAATAAGTAATATTCCATTCCAGTTGTATTATTTGATTTGGTATATAACCGAGGGAGTAGACTGAAATATTCATTCATTTTCTGAATTTGGACATCAGTAATGAAATCAAAGCGTAGTTACCAAAGTGTCAAAAGTTATTTTCTTCATGAATAGCTTAGGAGTGTCATCACAGAACTTAACTGCATATATATATCTTCCTCCAGCTACCTTCCTAATAACATTTTGTAGGTGCTTTATGTAACTCTTTCAGCTATTGTGGCATGAAGTGTATTTCAGAACTGTAGCTTTAGTAATTGGGCCAGTGATGTTTTGTATGCATTTAAATACTTAATTGATAAATTATTAGCAGCATCTGTGATAAAAACAAACTTTAGAGCTGCTTCACATTATTTACAATGTTATAGTTTTTCCTATATTTAATACCTGTACTAAAACTCAAAGCTCTTGAATATTCATCATTTTGTAATAATTTACCAGTGGTGCAAGTATGGAAAGAATATTGTGGAGAAAAAGAAAATATACTAGTAGGGAATCTCTTCTAATTGCATCCTGTCAAACAAGAGAGGAAATTATACTAACTTCCTAAAGAAAATTCAAACTAATATTTTCAGAAATCGTTAGGTCTGTGTCATATTTTTCCTGAAGCATACGCATTCCAGGCATGGAACATTACCAAGCAAATAAGCCATCCATAGCTTAGGAGAAAAACACACAAGATGTGGGTGCAAATTAATTTTCTTATTTTTTTCTTATTTTTTAATTTTCTTATCCATTTTCAAATAGCTCACAAGCTCTACTTCTTGATGTCACATTTAGAGATTGACAAAATGTACATCTAATGGTTTTTATTCAGCAATATTAAATCAGTGTCACAGTTTAATATTGTTTTATTTAAAGAAGATGTAGGAAAGCTTAACACATACTAAATATGTTTTTAGGAAAAAAAAATGCAGTTACGTCAAATGTTTTAACCCACTTGCCTGGGAAGGCATCTTTCACGACATGGCCACAGCCATGAAACTATATTGTAGCTGGGAGTGGTGATACCTATCACAGTTCACCTACTGATTCTGTCGAAGTCCAGATTCTGCAGATTATAGTTGGAAGGCTTGGCTATAACAATCAGTGTGAACAGGTTACTTGTCACATAAGTCTTTCCTGTTAAAATAAACTTGTTTATACTAAAGCAACAGAACTGCACAGTGAAAATTCAGGGTGAGCATTGTCTGTTTTTAAAGTTCACCAACGTTTTCACTGGCAGATATTAGTATCCAAGGCAAAACAAATCTAAAATGATAACAGGGGCTTTGAAAGTGTTATTAGAGAGAGCTACAGCACTAGTGTCATTAAGTGTAAGCTCTTTCTGCTACCTATAGGCTCTGTTAATACACAAGTGTTAAAATGAAATTGCCCATTTTAGCAGTTTTCTTTTTCTAGGGAATTTGATTTCCTAATGGAGAAAGTAATAACTTACATTTTTGGACACCTCTTTTGAGCAAAATCTATATTCAGTGTGTTGAAACAGTATCTGGTAAAATCTAATTAGAGTTAGGATCACAGTAATTTTGGTGCTTATTCTTCATTCTCCTTACACAATCTGTTCAGGTTTGGTTTTTTGAGGTATATTTCTTTAGATAAAATAGTGTTTCTGTACTCTTATAACATACTTTTCTAAAATAGAAAATTGTCCATTATATTTAGAGTTGTATTCTGAAAGCTGAATTTCTTGTGTGTCTAAAAAAATCACAGATTTAAGCACCAATTAACAGACAAAATTTGAACTATGACACTAAAATTATGTTAGAAAATGTTGTGAACAGATTTTTAACTAACTTTAGTCTTGAAAGGGTGAAATTCTATTACTTACATTAAAAGCATCTGGTTTTCCTCTCTCTGTTTATTCTGCTATTATCCAACAAATTAATCTTCCATTTAGTACTGTTTCTGGCTTTAACTTGAACTCATAAATGCAACCAAAAATTAAGGTGAATGACAGGGTAAAAATTGGTAGCTGACTGAAATGCAAGTATCTAGTACCCCTGTTTCTCAGGAGATGGTATTTGGCTCTACGTATGTCTAACAATAACAATCATAACTTACAAGTGTTTCCACTCTTTAATTTCATGATTGTTAATGTAAATGAACAAGGAATTTTGAGAGTATGGAACAACATCCTGGTCTGACTTTCTGTAGACAAAAATCTAACTGTAGCTATGTAGAGACATCCACTACTTTGAACTCCATGCCTCTTGTCTTCTTGCTGTAGATGTACATTGTGTTATAGGTTGATACAATCTTACGATCTCTTGTGAATCCCCCTAGGCTGTTAATGAGCTAATAATGGTCAGAACATTCACAGGAAACACATTAGTTTGAGTTCCACCTGGGTTCCTGGGTACATGGTCTACACAAGTTCCTGGGTAGTGCTATGCAATTAATTGAAAAGATCATGTTCTTCTCCAACATTTTAAAATAAAAAGTTAACACTGCTTAGGTCTTACAGAAATACCTGTATATGTATATCCTCATGAAAAGAAAAGATACTGCCCTTGCACAGTTGGATCTACCTTTATAAGCAGTGTAGAAATCCAAGGTTTGAATTTTACTGTGAGTACATTTATACATAGGTACTGTAGTTTACCTTGTGGAATCCAAAATTAGCTACAGCCCTTCCATATAGCAATCATTTACAATGATGTATCTGTATGATTCAAGAGGCATCATTTCAGATAGGGTCAAACCATTGAATCAATAGCAAAACAGACAGTCACAGCTATGTGTTGATGCATAGCTCTCCCTGAACTAGCTGGAGGTGTTTTTTCTGACTCCACAGTTTTCAAATAAAGAGAAAAATGACTTAAATGCATCTTAGTGTGTATACCATTAGTCTAATGTAGGTATATTTTCTTGTCACTTTTACCTTCATGTTCCTTCTTTTCAGCTCATTACAGCCAGTTTCCAGCTTGCCGTCACTTCAGCTCTGATCCTGATGTTTCTGCAAGGATAGCATTTCTATATTAAGTTCTGTTGATTTCAACAGAATTCTCATTGAGATCAAAATGTTCACTTGTAGAATTAGGACTCTAGACTGTAGAGTCTTCTTTCTTATCATGCAATAGCTAAATTCGAAAAAAGGATGATTTCTTGTTCTCACCTGTAATTTCCTGATCATAATTCAATGAAGATAAACAAATCCATTAATTACAAATCAGTATGGGAAAAACACAAAAGTTCAGTTGACATGATAGTTGAAATACTAGATGGAAATGTATTTGTCCCTCCTCTTTATTTTTATTTTTTTGACATTATTCACTCTTGAATTAAGTTATGGATGAATTATCTTGTTCCCTATACTACTCCCAGAGACAAGTGTCAGGGTTAGTATGAGTGTTTTAAAACAATACTCAGAACTACTCAGTTCTGTTTTGCACTATATGCTATGTATCTTAGCACTATGCACAAGAAATAGTTTTCTAGAAATCAGCAGAAATAATTGTCACCCAAGTAAAAAGCAAAAGCTCTTTTGAGGACAGTTTATCTGCACTAGTACCAGAACAGAATTTGATCCAAAAAGCCTTACTTAATTTTACTACCACCAATTTTATTATAAAAAAATGAATATATTTGTTGAATTCAGCCTTCCTGCAGCTACAATACTTAAATTTATTTTCTGGATTAGTTATATTTCTTATTTCTAAAACAATACCTGGTGCTGAAATGCAACATGTCAGTTAAAGTTATGAAACACATTACTAATACATAACTTCCTGTTTCATTTTCTTCCCATTTGTGATTGTTTACAGACTCTCAACACCTGAAGAAAGTTAATGCAAAAACTCAGTTAAGTGTGAAATTTCTAGTTTTAACTAGAATGTAAAGGAACTAGAGAAGAAAGAGATACTGACAATTTTGGCTAACACACTTGAAATTGATATAGCTTTACCACTAGTGTAATCTATAATAAACAGTCTATGATAAATATTTACAAATAAACATCACATCTCAGACACGAATATTTTATAGATGAGTTTTTTAATGCTTTCTCTCAATAAAATTTGAGAAAACATAAATAGTTATTTTCTTTCAAGTACCACATGGTTAGATGAGTGTAGTCTTCTACAGCGCTTCTCACAAACACAGTACTACACAGGGAATGCAAAGTTATTTGCTTTGACAGAAGGATTTACTGCTATTCCATATCCTGCTCAGAATTCCCAAAGCCCACAGATAGAAAAGTCTCTTTTTTGAATGTAGAAAGCCTACAGCTTTTGCCATGCTCCATTTCCTCCTACTCTCTTTTAATTGCTTAGTAAACCTGGCCCAGAACCCATTCTGCAGCCTTTCAGAATGCTCTCTGTTCTTAGTCATGTTAGCCAAATTGATTTTACCAATAATGACTACTTTTACATGTTCTGATCCTATAAAGCCTCTAAATTTATGATTCAATTTGACTTTATTTGGCTCCTGTTCTTAAAAGGATCATAAATTTGCCATTAATCTTTGATTGTATTCCATCTGCTCTCAAGGTGACTTCTAGTGCTTCAGTACTTTCTACAGAACTACCAGCCAAACAATCGTTTTGCTGTGAGGCTACACGTTTTTCCAGGAAGGGTTGTATCAGAGTATTTCATTTTTATTTCATAAGCAGATTATCAACAGCACCAGATCATGACATTCAATTCATTTGAAGTACTATAATTCTGTTTTTGAAAGCACCTTTGACATCTCATCTTCTTTCAGGTTGATTTGGCCTAGTATCAAACATTACTATCACTGAATAAACCATAAGCATTCCCCAGTGTAGTAGTTGAACCTTTCTTCTAGTTAGGGTATAAAGCAAGAGCATGTATATGGAACGGAGCATTTGAACTCAAAGGCAATGCTTCTGGCAGAGGGAAAACCTCTGAATCACGAAGTTCTGAAACGGAAATAATGTGAAAAACATCACTATAAACTTGCCATATTTTTGCTCTCTTTCTTAGATGCTATTGTATTAGCCAGCATCACTAACAGGAAACAAAACTAGGTGGACTGTAGATTTAAGCTGGCACAGATGTTCTCCTGTTATTTCTGTTAACTGCCCCACATTAACTACCAATGCGTATGCTCTCATCCTGTGGCACACACAAAATGACTTGGCTCCCATTGAGAGAAGGCTTATTATCTCAGGTGATATTCTCAGTAGCATTCTGGGATGTATGAGAATGTATCTCACAGCTGGCAGCAATGATGAGTCCTTAACAGCAAAACAGATAGGTTAACAAATATTAGAGGAAATACTTAAGCTGAAAGTTTAGCCATGTGCCTTTACACTAACTTTTAGGTAGCTGAGGATAAGCAGTCCATGGGGAAACTTCTCAGAGTTATGTAAAGGGCATGCTCTAGTTTTTCAAAGCCATTCCTCCACACATTTCAATGTACAAGATAGTGTTCCACTGCTTCCTCTTGCAGGAATGCACTCCAGTTAGCATTTGGGACTTTCAAACCAGTCTTACTCTATGTTAGGCCTAAAGAAATAAGCTGAAAGCTATTAGCTGTTAATTGAATCATGGAGTCACGTAGGTTTGAAAAGACCTTCAAGATCATCAAGTCCAACCATCAAGCTGACTTACCGATTCCCATCACTAACAAATGTGGCTTAGTGCCAAGTCCATACATCTATTAAAAACCTTCAGGGACAGAGACTACACCACCTCCCTGCAGAGCCTATTCCTGTGCTTGACCAGCATCTCCATGAAGAAATTCTTCCTAATGTCCACTCTAAACTTCCCTGGCACAACTCAGGACCATTTCCTTGTGTCCTTGTTACCTGAGAAAAGAGATCAACAACCTTGCAGCTACCTCTTTTTCAAGTAGCTGTAGAGAACAATGAGGTCTTCCCTCAGGCTCCTAGTTTGCAGACCAAAACAACTTCAGTTCCCCAAGTCACTTCTAAGTCTTGTTTGCTGGTCCCTTCACCAACTTCATCACAGTTCTCTGGATGCATTTCAGCAACTCAATGTCCTTCTTGTAGTGAAGGACCCAGTACTGAACACAACATTTGATGCATGTTTTCACCAGTGCTGAGGACAGTTGGACAATCACTTTCTTAGTCTTGCTGGCCACACTATGTCTGATGCAGGTCAGGAAACCATTGGCCTTCTTGGCCACCTGGGCATGCTGTGAGCTAATGTTCAGCTGGCTGTTGATTAGCACTCCTGGGTCCTTTTCTGCTGGGCAACTTTCCAGTCACTCTTCCCCAAGTCTATACTGCTGCATGGGGTTGATATGACCCACATGCAGGATCCAGCACCTAGCCTTGTTGAATGTCATGAGATTAGACTCAGCTCATCAATCTAGCCTATCCAGATCCCTGCAAAGCCTTTCTACACTCAAGCAGATCAACAGTCCCACCTAACTTGGTATTGCCTGAGAAATTACTGAAAGTGAAATCCATGCCCTCATCCAGATCACGGATGGTGTCCATAAATGTTCAAAAAGCAACAACAAATGTCACTGGGTGCCATTTTTCCCACATGAAGCAATTCAGTTCCACCCCTTTGCTTCATCCGCACTTCCATGTCAGATGCCATTTTGTCAGACTGCCCTTCTGCTGCCATCTGTCACACAGCAACAAAATGGAATAGAATATTGATGGGAAGGTTCGACCTCTACTGCCATACCACCAACATCCGCCTCTGACATCATGGGCCAAGATAAGTGGCATTCCCTTCAGAGCAGTCCTTGTACAAGATTTGTGTTAGTTTTCATATGGCAGTTTGTATTTAGCCTATTTGAAAAAAAATAGGGAATAAGATTAGGCTTTAGAAGAGCAGGTAGGGATAGATCAATATTCAGAGATATGGCCATAATCTTTTGGCTCTCAGAAGTAGCATGTGTAAGACTCCACTGGACCAGGGGCATGGTGGCATCTAGGTCTTAGTAAGGTTAAGGTTATGGACAGTATTGGATTTGGATAAAGATTGGAAAGAGTCAAGCATCAGACATGGAAAGTTGCTAAATTTCCAGGAATCAAATGAATATTAGTTCATGTTGATCTTTAAACTTATTGACTTGAAAATCTAAGTTGATCCAACTCATTATGACAAAAAGCTAAAAATTCCTCCTCCAGAAAATCAATGAGTTGCAGCTACTGTTTCATTTCAGCACATAGCATCACTGAATTTAGATCCAGATGAGGTCCTTGACATTGCCCACTCAAATTTGACAACAGCAATGAACCTTAATCCTCTCTCAAACACATTTTCAGCTTAAGTTTGATTTAAAATTCAGAATGTGGCATTTGAACCCATGTGTGCTATTCCTTGTTCTACCACAGTGAGACTGCAAAAGTCAAGGAATAAAGCCACATCAGTATTTTCCGAAAAGTTAAATGTAATTTCAAATATAATTTCTCTATAAAGACAAATTACTCAGATTTGATAGAAAATTCAGAATAACGCTGAGAGCAGCAGCAAGTTCATCTTTCTAAGTGTTGCAAACTAGTCTAACTTTAATTTATATTTTCCACATGTGAAAGCTAGTCAGTATTGCTTGAAAACTGGAGATTAATGATTTGAATAAAATGCAAGTAGTGCTAGGCTTGAATCTGTAGTCCTGCCTGTGTAGGCACATTAAGATGTAGCTGTAACCCAAACTCTAGCTTGGTACATTAAGTAGGCAACCAATAGTGTTCTCAAATCCAGGAGAAGAAAAGGAACAAAAAGAAAAAAAAAACAGAGAACTATTTAATTCTTTAAAGTTGATCAAGTTTAAGAATTGAAACAGCTTTGCAAGACCTTCTTCCTGTAGCTGTTAAACAGATTTAAACCCTAGCAATAGCATTTCACTCAAGTAAGCAATGCAATACAAAAAACTGAGGAAAAAGCATTGACACTGAACCACAGCAGTTTCTAATTTGCTTATGCGGAATGAACTGAAACTCAGCAGTTAGTAAGTAGACTCTAGAGACTTTTCTTATCAAAAACTCTAATCTTCCATGTTGGCTTCCATAGTTTTCTATATAAGCAAGTGTTGTCAAAAATTGTTAGATCCTCGTAACAGTTGGTAGTAGCACTTTTTTTGTTGTTGTTTGACTTTTTTTTTAAAAGTACAAACTTAGTTTGATACACTCATCTAGTGCCCATACTAACCCCAACTGCATACATACTATTTCAAGTAAGCAAATCTGCAGACACTGCAGTTTGAGAGGGAGCTGCTCCTGAAAAAAACATTTTCCAGTCATCAGTCAATTTATCTTATCAGATCTTATTAGCGTGACTTTCTGAAACCTTATATGGAAAATACTTTGATATCAGCCACAATTTTATAGATAGGCAAGGTTTACAGGTCTTCTGTGTAAGGAGGAAATAAATTGTTCATATGAACCAGTTTTAGTCCGTCATTTACCTCTCTGAGCTTGTCAACTTTATAATAGATGCTATACAAGCCACATTCTGTGTAAACAAAACATCTACCATTGTACAAAAATTTCTTTAAATGCCTGGAAAACTCATAATAATACTTTCTTGTTATCCTCCAACTACTCACTGTTCATAGGCCTGGCCTAGCTAAACTCCTAGCAAAATCACAGCTACTAGTCTCCAGGACTTTAAACCCAACTATAATCCTAAATAATATTCTCCAGATGGATCAGAAACACAAGACTCCTAGAAAATTAATGGGAAGCGAGTCACAGCTGCAGGTGGCATCTCCCAGATTATATTTTCCAGCCCATCTGAATTAATAAAATTCACTTGAACAGCAACGTTATTTTTGCAGAAGCTATTTTCTATAACTGTATTCCAGCCATAACTTTATTCTTCAAAGGAGCAAGCTTCCTCCAACTCTCTGAAACACACAGGTAAGCTGTTCACAAGAACTGGTAATAACTCTTCTTTTAACTATTGATCCTTGCATGTGGCTTTGCAGACACTTACTTTCTGAAGCATCACAGAAGCTGGGAAAGCAGTCTCAGGTAAACTATTGCTTGCCTCTGACGTTAAGATTATTTAACAACTGAGGTGGTTCTGTAGTCTGTGCAGCCTTTAAATTTACTGTTCACCTAGCCTTTCCTATACCAAGAACATCTGAAGAGGTTCAGGTGCCTGTGCTCAAAGCAGGTTAAGAAGGCAGCCACCACACCACCGTGTGCTCCAGGTGACGTGCCTTGTTCTTCAAGCAGAGCTCTAGGCCCCAAGGCCTTCCTGAGGCTGCCAGGCCAAAGCTGCCTCAGAGCAAGGAGCTTCTTCACTCAGTCTTTCCCTTCAGTACTTGTTGTACTTCCCTTTGTAGATACAACATTAGATAAACTTCACAGTGATACCTCACAGAGAAGCAAGGCAAGACTTCCACTTAGCACAGCAAGCACTGGCCTGTCTGTTCTCCACGGGGCTGCTCACCCCTTCATGGGCTTTCAATGTCCTGCAGCCATCCTGAGCAAGCTTGTGCCTGAGGGTAAATCCAGGTTCTGACTGTGATCAAGGGAAGCCTTCCTTTTGCTCCCAGTTGAAGGGTTTTCAAATGGCAGATCGAGTGAAGGAATTCAGATGCACATTGTGTGCAGAGCACCAAGAGCCAACAGCAGAATGCAGGAACAGCTTGCAGCAAGAGAGGATCTGAGAGGAAGCAGAACAGGCCTGGAAACTGTGGCCAGGCCCAAACAGGAGCCCACATATTCAGGCAAGTCCATGGTGACAACAGCATAAATGCCAGGCAGCCTGTGGGTAAAGGTCAAGATAAGGAGATTTGAGGTCAGATGCAGCCCTGGGTATCAGGCACCTCCCTGGGGACAGGGCTAGGCCAAGATGTCAGCCTATAAGTAGGCCCAGCATGGCAGGGCTCATGGCTGGGAGCCCAGCCCTGCTGTGTTGTTGCTTGGGCAGGCACTGATGGCCGTGGGTGGCTGACATGCGGTTCTGGGGAGAAGGCAGGGTGGGGAAGGCAGTGGGGGCTAGCAAGGACAGGCAGGGCTTATGGTGTCCTCAGGGCCCTGACACTGTTACCTATGCACCAAATTTAGATCAAGGAATTTGTTACACTCATCTTGATGTTTGCCATCAAGCAGCAGGGAGCTCATAAACATCACCCAAATGGTTATTCATTTGGAAATTTATAATAGACTTACAGTAAATCTCACCTTTCTTCCTCCGCCATCTTCTGTAACCTACCTAAACCTATATAAATTTAACCTACATAACCTAAATTCAGCCATCTCTAAGAAAAATCACATCAGCTACTCAAGTGTCTAGTTCTAGACCTATTATGTTTACCAGATAGATTCCCTAAGACTGGCTCCCTGCATAAAGCAAACATAGCTAATCCAAGCTATCACATGGTCATGCCCTCAAAGGTATATTTGTGTGAAGTGTTACACAGTCTGATGGCTGTGAGTGTTCAGATCAATTTTAATTCGCTTACAAAATAGTGCCTCCCACAGAATGTAGTTCTGCACTTCTACTTGGGCAGGACAGATAGAAGAGTAAAAATGACAGCATCTGTTTATATTTAAAACTGGTACCAACTGGATATTCCACCAAGTTTTCTCGTCCACACCTCAAAGTAGTCTCCATTCTCTATTGAACTCTTCTTATTGAACTGTGTATTGAACTCTTACCTTGAGCTTTCCTTTACATACATGAAAACTCTATAAATCCTTCTGAAATGGTTTGTGCAATTTAAATTTTTTGTATTAAAATACATAAATTAAGACAGATGAAGATCACTTGCTAATTAAAATGTATGATTCTTTCTAAGTAGAAGGTAGTTGTAAACATTTCCCTATTTTCTTTTTATAGTTAAGGGCTATGCCATACTCAGATATAATACAAGCGGTTTCCTTAGCAACCATTAGATTCTGAAAGAAACAATAAATTCAATATTTCTAAGTAACAATAACAGAAAACCAATTTATTCCAGAATACTAATTCCATGTTATCCTAAAAACATTAGCAACTATACTAAACAATTACAGTACAGATTATTATCCTTCAGAGAATAAATTTCTTCAAATTAGTACAGTAAGTTTTCCAAATTATTTTGGAAAATCAAATGAAAACTATTTGCACATAGGTGATAGTAAACAACTTCCAACCTTCTATCTACCTATTGCAGTATTTTAAAATTAAGTTAATATTTTAAATGTCACTAACACCTGCTAATCAAAGGCATATCATCTGTATATAACTAAAACAACATTTACCACTGGTTTCCTCTTAAAGCACATAAGCAAACAACAAACTTGTTTACAGTTTCAGTTTGCTGGACTCATTAACTTCTGTAACTTCATTACAAAAATGCAAAATAACACCGCTGACTCCCGTCTGAGATAAGATAAACTTTCATAGGAGAATTGAATGTATCTTCTGTAATGAGATTTTCCTAGGCGTGCAACCAATCAGGCTGAAAGAATAACTGCTCTAAACTTCCTAAGTCCATGATAAACTAATTCTGACTTTGGAAACAAGAACAGATAGTGTTAACTACTTGATTACTGAAGAGTCTAGTAATTTTACAGTTTAAACATTTATTCCATTTCTTATTAGGTAAAGCAAATTATAACAGTTTGGTGAGCAGAATGAAGACATTGATAGTCATTTTTTGAGCTTTCTGACTAGACCAATTTATAAATGAAAATAAAGAATTTCTGCTAACAGTCTGCTGAGGGGACTAAACATGAACATTGCTGAATTTTCTGTCTATAACCCTGGTTTACCCAATTTCTTTTGTATTATTCTGTAACTCATCCAAGAAATTTTCTTCCACCCCTTTTGTTGGAATCAAGTCATTACACCTCATTCTGGAATTTTCAGAAAAGAGATGCCAGCCCTTAGCATGGACTGTAGTCATTATTTCATATGCACAGACATGCATCTCTTAAAATTACTCAGCTGGTTGTGAGTTGTAGCCAGAAGATAAACTAAGGTGGGAAAAATGAGTACTTAATGCATACACTTGCTGCGTAGATTTAGAAATTAATGTCAGAACTTGCCAAAGAATTTCATCTCTCATTCAGCAAAATAAGAAATGAAATTATTCTTTTCATAAGAGGAGAGGAGCCTGACAGCTCACCAGTAGAGAATCTCATACCTTGCCATATATTTCACAAATATGACAAGAAGTTAGTATTCCATTTAACTAGCAACAAGAACAACAACAACAAAATCTGTATCCAAGAAACAAGTACGAAACAGTTTTAATACTTCTCTTGATCCACAGGTGTTCTCATGTAGGACTTGATCTAAAATGATTTCCAATCAGTGGTATTATTTGTGTAAATCCCTCTCAATTTCAGAAGATATCCTTGGATTTGAAATCTCACATGCAAAAGCACTGAGATGGGGAGACAAACGTCTTCAAGCTAACAGAATGATTATTTGTTAAATCTGAAACATTTTCCTTGGCTTTAGTTTTATTTTATTTTTTCCTCCCTCCTTATTCCCAAACACCAAACGGTAGTCCAAACCTGGACATTTCCTGAAAAAGTTCATTCATTAATTCATAAAAATGAAATACTTGTCTGTCTTCTATGTAAGCTATAGCTTGATTCTTTCTGCTCAAACATGGCAGCATGTTTCAGAATTTAATTTTTAATTTTTTTGTCCCGGTTTGACCTAGCANTTTCTGTGAGTGAAAAATAGAAGCTTGTATAATTTTGATGAAAACTGAAACGTACTGATTCTTCTCTATCTCAGCCATGTGTAGATTTAAGGGAGTGAGCATAAATCTGTTGCACAGCCACCTAACTCAATTTTTATGAATTTAGTGCTACAGATAAAGTCCTACTTCCTCCAGTAACATAACACACTTTGGGAAATGAAACAAGAGTGTCCTGTACCTATTTTGTCCAATAAAAGCTCTTATATCTTTACATTGGATTGGATATGGCCCATAAATTTATCTTCCATCAGAATGTTTATTTATGTAAGAATCAAGAATTCACATGTCTACACAGCAAGGATTTTGTCATGACCTTCTATGAACATTTTAAGACCAGTTTGTACTACTAGTATGAGTTCATACTTCACATATCCATGTAAAGACCAATGACTTTGAAAGATAATGTTATTCATACAAGCTCAGTTGTTGGAAATCTTCCATTCACTCCCTGTGTAGTAGATATCTTAGCCATGGAAATATTAGAAGCACTAAAAATTAAAGAACTTGTGATTTTTGCATGTACAGAATCAGACAGTAATTTTTCAATGTAGATTCTGGAATGCTTAAGCAACAGGACAAGGATGTTGTTTTTTCAAACATTACAGAAAACTTCACTGACGATCATAAATTAAAATTTTCCCACTGTGTTCTAAGTTAGTACAAAAACCCCTCTAATTTCTAATCTTATAGCAAAGAAGATACTGGTAAGAAAAAGACAGAACTAGGTCATTCTTCACAATGGTGCTGTAAAATGTGATGATGTGGTGTATGCTAACCAGTTTAGAAATGGGAAAAAAGGTTAGTGGCTATTTTTAATGCACCTGGTTACATATATTGTTTAATTCATATATAGTTCACAAAAACTGGTTATATTTCTGGCAGTAGTAAATACCTATAACGCTTTGAAATATTTTCTGTAAAATAATGGATTGAACTGTTCACACTCATAAGCAAGATGTTTCAGTAGATCTGTACATTTTCCCAAGGTACCAGCACTCTATGAAAGAATTAATGAAAGAGCTGTAATTAATCTTCCTTTGTTCAAATCAAATTAGAAAGTACTTAATCAGTGGATGCCAGAATATAGACCTTCAAAGAGCTTTGAAATGATACAAATACTTAAAAATTACATAGGAGCAGGCAAAAATCTTTCTTTGTAGAATCAAATTAAGTCAAATGAATTATAGGAGGACTGAAATGAAATTGGTCCAATTATTAATTCCCACCCCCACACATTTGCAAAGAGATATCATGTCAAATCTCTGTTCATCCATTCAGTTGAATAAAAGGTATTTCTGGAATCTTTTGTTTCTTGTGCCTAGTCAGTAATGACTAGTTTGTCAGAAAACAGAAAATTTTGTCCTACAAAAATTGTTCCAGTTGAAACATTTTCTGCAAAAAATATCAACGCTTTGCCTATTCTTCTGCTGAAGAAAAGTGCAAGTTTTCAGTTTTTAGCAAAATCTTGCAATTTTCCCAGGAACAATGCATTATCAAAATAAAGTTCCTTTCTTTAAAACCAATGGCTCCCTTGTTGTACAGTGTCAATGGCAGTTTTCAGACACCAAAAGAGCCAAATTCTCCGCTAAGTACTTTTGGCATATTCTATACTGGGTTTAATAGTCACAACTTTAGAACTTCGAGGAACTTGTTGCATTCTAAACTATGCACTCACACGATGGATTCAGTCTTTTATTTATCGTGAGAACCAGCAGTAGGTATCTCCTAGAACTGAGTTTGAGAAACATCCATCTGTGTTTTGAGCATTACCTAATTACCAGAAACACATAATGAAGTGATAAAAGATATATGGGAACAAACAGGATATAAACAGAAGAGACATTTGGCAACTACAGCACTATGTCCTTTCACACCCGTGAAAGCCAAATCTTTTCTTACATTTCTCAGAAAAGGAAAAGGGATTCATAATTTCTTGCAATTAAAATTTAACAATTGGAAGTAAAAGGACCAGAAAACCTGTGATCCGTGAGAAGAAAATTCAACATTTTATATGAATTATAACCTTCATATTTTTGTGCTTAAGAAGCACACTAAAGCAGTTCCCTGAGCAGCATGGCTAGTGGAATTTGTTTTACCATGGATCACATCCCATGTCTGAGTGCAACATCTATTTGAAACTTTTCTGATGATGAAGTATGTATGGCTTCGCATGTTTCATGTTATCTACAGCAGCATTTAAAAAGCTTTAGTCCTCTGCCATGTTTGGCTAAAATTGGTCAGCAGATTCAAAACTTATTCAATAAATGATAGATGGAGAACTAAGGCATAAGCCTTACTTATTTTGACATCAGTAAAAATATTTACTAGTTGTTCTCTATAAATGGTTGTTTCTCAATAACACATAAACACACAATTCTCAAAATAACCCTCATTATCATTATATTAGCTTCCAGAGACACCAAACGTAGGAAAAAATGAAACTTTAAGTAAAAACCCTGAAGACCACTTCAGCAAGAAACAGACCTGAACATTACTGATGATTCAAAGCAATAAATCTATTTAAGTCTGCCACATCCAGTTAAAGCATAAGTAGATTTATAAGCAACCATTTATTTCCAAAGCTTTTGATTTTTTGATCTTTAACTTGGCATGAACAAAAGAGGAGTTAAAAAAAAAAAAAAAGATTTCCAAACTGTATGAAATCCCAAACAAACTTTGTAATTTTTTTGCAGCATATAAGAATGTAAGAATGAAACGAAGTAACAAGTGACAACTAAATAACAAGTGTTATGGATCCTAATGAAGAAGAAAGGATCAGTGAAACACTGTTGTTTATGCTTTGTTCACATTATATTCTGATCAAAGAATTTTGTTTTGTGATCTCAGTTAATGTTCCTGGATACAAAAGAAAACAGACATAGCAGTAGAAAATGGAAATTTCCATTTTTCCACTTTTGACTCCCAGTCAAAAGTTGGTCCTTAGGGTCATTACCTTAAGGTAATGTTCTGAATTACTAAAATGAGAAACATAGGCAAGGAGGAGCTTAGAACCTGTCTATGAAAGAGAATTGTCATTAGGTGTGCTTTTCAATACCTGCAGCGTCAGCTGCAGTAATTGAGTCTCTCAGGTATTTATTCTGATGCTGAACAAAAAAGACTGACTGAACTCATGTCTCCTTTATGTAATATTTAATAGCTGAAAGACATATCAACATTCTCACAAGCTCACTGTTTATTTTGTTTAATGAATGGTATTTCACTTTTTTGCAAGTTTTCTTTCTTTCTCTCTTTTTTTGCCCTAACAGAAAAAATGCCTTTAGAAGACATTCTCTTGCCCTAGAACAAGCATAGCCCAAGAGAGGTTAGTATGTGGAAATATAGCATCTTTTTTTCCCCATATTTTGATCATACGTAAGTGGCCTCCATTAGGCTCCCATGTTAAAATTACCTCCTGCCGTGCAGGGCAGAAGTTAATAATTTGCTTTAGGATGACTCATTCACAAAGTAAAAATGAAAAGGAATTGGAAATAGCAATGCTAAAAACAATCAGAAATGTCTCATTTTTTTCCTTTTTCTTTCCTTTTTTTTCCCCTTAATCTACTTACCACAGTAATATGTAAGGGCAAGCCAGTAATGCTATTTACTGTACAAGCTTACTTATTTTGACATCAGTAAAAATATTTACTAGTTGTTCTCTATAAATGGTTGTTTCTCAATAACACATAAACACACAATTCTCAAAATAACCCTCATTATCATTATGATGATTCAGCATCCTTTTCCTACAATACTTGATAACTCTTTGGGAAAGATTCATTTTATCATCCTGGTTTGTTTTAATGCATAAGTACTCAAAAAATAAGAGTTTATCAGCAGATAGGACAAGATAATACTGGTGAAAGCATACAGAAAGTAAAAAGGAACTATGACAGTTTGCTAGAAGTTCAGGTAAAGTTAAAAAGAAATTGAATATTTCTCTGTAGCAGGCAGCTTTGGCAGTAGAGTTTGGGACCAAGGCAGTGCTTATAGCATAAGTCATACCTGGAATGTAAGAACTGAAAGGGATTGAAAAGTAGAAAAATGAATGTAAAGATGGTGATAGTAAGTGAAAATGGTATAAAACAGCTGTAGAAACAGGTCGACCAGAGAAGCTGTGGATGCCCCATCCCTGGAAGTGTTCAAGACCAAGCTGGAAATGGCTCTGGGCAATTTAGTGGAAGGTGTCCCTGCCCACAGCAAGAGTGTTGGAACTTGGTGATCTTCCAACCCACGTCTTTCTAAGAATCTGTGATGATTTTATGTTTCTATGATTTTAGGCCTCAGACACCAGCATAACTTCTCTGTCCATCTGATACCCCCGTCCAGATCCAAGGTCTCTTACTCACTGCACAGATCTCCTACTTGACTACTGGTCCATCTAGGTGCTCACTAGCATGCATACACACGCACACTTGTTTCACAGGCACTTCACACTTATGGGTTCCCCAAATCTCAGCAGGGACCCTCTGTCTGCCTGACACTCCTGCCTGGACCCAGTGGGTTTAGCCTGAGGCTTCCTAGTGAATGAGACATACACCTTATGAAAACCAAGTCTAGGGAAAATGCAAACAGGCATGAAAGGGAGGCAATCCCAACATGTTAGTAAAACATTGATGATTGAGGTTCATTGGAAGTTACTGAAATTAATAGCATGGATATTGATGCAAAATTGTAAAAGTTTTAATGAACTGGCATTTTAACAGGTGGTGCCAAAAGACTTGTACTAATACAAAGATGCAAGATATCATTAAGCCATCATCTGAAACAGGTATCACTCTAGTCACTTTCCTACAAGATGAACAGAATTAAGGCTGTTTTTCTAGCAGTAACTTGCAAACTGTTTGGGGGATAAAAATACGAAAGGAGCTAAAGTTGTGGCCAGGGATAAACCTGGTATACGAACACATGGGTATGAACCATCCATTAGTAAACTGAGGATGAAATAAGAAGATGCTAAATTTATCAGATTTGCTGAAAAATAAATTTGCTTTTTAATAGACAAAGATCATAAGCCACTTTAAGATCATCAGAATTACGAAACAAAGTTGTATGTGACAGCAAGTTGATGTGCAGTGATAATTCCTTAGCCTGTTTCCTGTGATCTCATGTACATACCATAAGCAACTTCAGTATAATAATCCATATACAAAAGCAACATTGAATATTTCTAACCCATACTCTATTTCCAAATTGATTCAGTTTATCAACTTGTGTTTATAAATATTTATCAGACATAACATGACTGGCTTGACAGAAACAAAACAGATGGAGCATACTGAGTAGTAAATATAGTGAGACACTGAAGTCTCAGGCTGAAGTGAGGACAAAGATCAGACTTTGAAGCATGGCAACAGAACTGCATCTAACAATTTCCAACTATTTTAAAAAGACTTTCAAAGTGCAGCAAAACAGAGCTGTATTGCAATATTTTTGGAGTTCTGGGGTTCTTCTGGCTGCTGGCCAGTTGCCATGGTGCAGACAGAGCTATCCAAAGCGCTACCTTCTCAGCCTAACACATGATCTTCCCTGTCTGTAAGCAACCCCTCCTCTCCAAACAAGTCTTCTTTCTTGCCAAAATTTTCTGAGGAATCACCTCTGTCTTTTTGTATGTGTAATGTTCTGGATCTGGTTTGGATGGAGTTAATTTTCTTCTTAGCAGCCATGTGATGCTGTGTTTTGCATTCGTAGCTAAAACAGTGTTGATAACATACCAGTGTTCTGTCTATTGCTAAGCAGAGCTTACACAGCTTGGACATTTTCTCTTTTTCACTTTGTGCCCTTGTCCATAGCAAGTGGGCTGGCAGTGGGCAAGAAGCTGGGAGGGGATACAATTGGGGCAGCTGACCCAAATTGACCAAAGTGATATTTCATACCTTATGACATTGAGCTTTGCAATAAAAGCTCAGGGAAAGAAGGAGGAAAGTGGATATTTATGGTTATGGTATTTGTCTTCCCAAGTAACTGCTACATGCGCTGAGACCTCGCTTCCCAGGAAGTGGTTGGACCTTTGCCTGCCCATGGGAAATAGCAATTAAATTCCTTATTTAGCTTATCTTGCGCGTGTGGCTTTGGTTTACTTATTAAACTATTAAGTTGTCATTATCTCAACCCATAAGTCTTCTCACCTTCCTTCTACTTTGTCCCCATGTCACAGGGGAAGAGGCTATGTGGGTGCTTGGACATTGGCCAGGCTCAGCCTACAACAATGCACACAGTTTACGTAACTCTTTGAACTAGAACAAAAGTAGCTGACAGCTGTGTCAGGGAACCCTCTATAAGGTTCAATTACTCTGCTAAATAATATTATAAATACCTTACTATACAGTAGTAAAGCGCTTTCTTTAAAAATATTTTTAGGCCAAATTGCGATTGTTCTCTTCAGCTCCATGATCTGGTTCCATAGTTAGATATTTTCTATTACAAGCTGCTTTGTAATTATAATGTAGAAAACAGAGGGCACCATTCAAAAGATTGCAAACGAGGGATGCAGTCTGACTCATGCTCCATGTCTGTGCAGGAAATAAAATGAAGGAATTCTGTACACTCTTGGTTATCCTCATTCAAATAGGCCTTTCAAACACCTTTGGAGGGTGACAAACCAAATGTAACTTATCACTATCTTTGTTTTATTATTAGATAATAAGAAAGTGGCCACAAGTCATAACAATTGACATTGTGGGCCACCTCAGCTTTGCACAGACCGTATGTTCCCCATCCCTGCACTCAACAGTCTTTCAAGATACTTACCACAGATTTCCAGAGCCATCTGAATAACAGTAAGACTGGACTATAAATGTCCCATTTTGTTGACATGGAGAGATATTGAGTGTTCTGGTGAATACCTTCTCTTTGAGGTAAGCAGAAAGCACCTGTCTGATTATCGAAATCTGTGTATCCTGCCAGTTTCTTCTAGAGTGTGCTACTTTGTTGTTGCTCAGACCCACCGAGACCCTACATACATGTATTTAAGTGTGTATGTATGTATGCATTGTCATTCCATAGTACCATCTGATAGAAAGCCACAGATAGTAGTTATGAAGTATTGGGTTCATTGCAGAGGTGCTGAAATAGAGCTCTGTGGTAACTGTGCAATACTGGATGCGACTGTCCAGCCTAGAAACGTGTGGCTTTGTGGCTCTGTTGTGGGAAATCAGCAAAAGTATGCATACATTTATTTTTAATGTAAGGTAAATATCTGTTAAGGAGAAATTTACTAAAATCTCATAAGCATACACCCTATTCACAATGATCTTTACAGCCTTTTGATTTTAACATTCATACTGTCCACATTTTCTGCACTAACTTTACCAAACATTTTTAATTCCATTAAAATCCTTACCTTCAAGTTTTGCATAAAATGTCAATATTATTGATTCATCCTGTTTTTCCTCAGGACATGGTTTAATTTCACATCAATTTGTGTAATGAAAAATGGAGTGAATCTGCCAGAAATGAATGTTAAGAGAAAATACAAAAAATCAATTAAAATGCTTTATCAGCTACAAAGATAGTCATATCCTTTTACTAATGAAGGGACACAGAAAAGCAGAGCTGATCCAATACCTTTTACCACTAGCAGATTTTGTACTTCAGTTGGCTACAGTGGTTTTATGCTGAGATATTAGGATTTAATTTGCCCGCTAGTAACATTAAATTTGTAGAAGATTAAATAGACAATTCCAATGGAATGAAAATGAAATTATCAATTTAAATCATCAAAAATAACTTTGATTTCTTATCCTTTTATATTTTGTTAAGTGTTTATTTTTGTTTCAACAACAAAACTGTTCATACAGTTCAACTCACGGCCCAGACAATCAAATATAAAAACAAATGCATGTGTTTTAGATACTCTGGAAGTCCATTATAATTATAACAGATTTTTTTTCCTAAGAATGAAATATTATTCTTGAATTCAGCAGTGACAAGAATTTACCCTGTGAATTCTGCATAAAGATATATTAACCTCATAGAGCCCTGGGGATGTTAGCTGAAAGAAGCCTCTGGCCCAATTTTCCACCTGAAGTAGGACCATCACCAATACTTGTTCAGGTCAGCAATATCTTCGTCATGTCCTGAAAACTTCAAGATTGAAGTTTTAACAGTGTCTCAGGGTAGATGATTACCTGCTGCTAGATCAAAGTAACAAATCTGAATCAAAGTCTGAACTTCAAAACCTTTAACAATGAGAATTTACACAAAGTTCAGTGTTTACTTCTCCAAATCAGATCCTTCTTGCCTTCAGAGAGTTAAGGTCTAAATTTTTCACAGTTGCAACCTCTCTGTTTCTTCAGCATCTTGTTTAGTATTGTGATTGGCACCTATTCCTTGAACATGAAGGCCATGTCAACTGTCTGGATAACATGGTCCAATCCCAGCACCTGCTGGTGTAGCAACACTGTTAACGTAATCTAGTATTTGTCTTAAAATCCAAAAAATAGAAGCAAAGTGTTGAGTAAAATGCCTTCATCAGCCTCTGTTACACAAAACTGCAGAATGGCTGAGGTGAGAAGGGGTCATCTGGCCCAACACCCTGCTCAAGCATCTAGAGCAAGTTGCCCAGAACCACGTTGAGGCAGCTTTTGAAGCTGAAGAAGGGAGACTTCACAACCAGTCTGAGCAATGGGTCAGTCACATGCAAAGTGACTGACATCCTTAGGCAGATTTATCTGTTTTTACCTAGATGATGGACAGCTGAGATCTGAAACAATATGCTTTTAAAGACAAGCCAGGTAAGTGTATCAAAGTGGAGTCCCACAGTGCACAAAGAGATAAGCCTTTATAGTGGTAAGTCCAGAATTCTATAGAGTAAAATTATTAAAGATTTTAAAATAAGCAATTTATCTTAGGCTAGGAGTATTGTACCAATTTTGTTAAGCAAGAGTTTTGCTTGGTAGTGCATCCTCAGAAGTACCATGTTATGGTTTGATGCGTTGGGCGCCAAGATATAACTGTTATGGTTTGACTCAGCAGATAGCTAAGTTCCACACAGTGAGTCACTCACCCTCCCCCCTCCCCAAATGGGACAGGGGAGAGAAGTAGAGAGATATGCAGTAAAATGCGTGGGTTGAGATAAATGCTATTTACTAAAATAGTAAAGAGAACAAAAGAAATAACAGTACATATATATATATACATACACAAAGAGGATACACAGAGCAAGGGCTCACAGCCAGTGGCCACCCTTCCTCCCGGCTAGCCCCTTCCGTCACGAAGAGCACCCGGAAACCCAACAAACCAATCACATGATGTTATATGGGATGGAATAGCTCTTTGGTCAATTTGGGTCAGCTGCCCTGGTCCTGGCCCCTCCCAGTTCCCAGCTCCTTATGCCCCCCTTAACTATTTCACTGGCAGAGGAATGCAGAAGTGAGTTATGTCCTCGGCTCCGTTCAAAGCTGCCAGGATGTTATCAGTATCTCTGAGGCCCCAAGATAGCTTCATACTAGACACTACGAGAAGCGTAACTTCTGTTAGAAACTAAGACATACCATAAAATGCTGCTTTTTGCAAAGTGTTTTAAGTCTTTGAAGATGTAGATCATTTGCCCATGATATTTTCAAAATTGTTACAAGAAATTTGACATATGGTGTTTTCGAAAATCCTAACAGAAGCTGCATACAACTGTTGAATATCTATTCACAAGATGTCTATCTAACATAGTATAGTTGTGAGCTCCCTCTGAATAAAAAAAGCATATGCATGCCTTTTGTGCCGTCTTTGTACCTTCCCTCCATTTCCCTAGGTGATGTACAAGACAAATGCAGACACATTTCTCAATTTTAGCAGTAAATGATGAATCTAATTGCATTATAAGAAAGACAGATATGGAATTTAAAGGTAGATTTTCTTCCTTTTTCTTTCTTTCAATATGATGTAGCTTCTTAGAGCTTAAAATCAGAAGAAACTCCTAAAAATATTTTTAGTGACCTCTGTAAAACACAGTCAATAGAACTTCCCTATTTTATCTGAATGTATCTCAAGGGAAGAAAGGAGTTTTCTGTCAAATGCCTGTGGTTCAGTTTTCATCGTGTTTAAAAAGGAAACAGTTTGTCCAAATCTGTCCTGAGGGTAATATTTGGAAATACAGCCAGTATAAAATACAGACAGTAGTAAATTGGATTTATAGCCCTGGAAATTTGGCTGTGAAGACATGCAAGTTGGAGCTAAATGATAGCCTAGAATAAAAAGAAAGAAGTTGTAGATTAGCTTTTTATGGTAAATGTATCTTCATGCTCCTTATACCGTGGATAAGGAGCATGGATGCATCTGGATCCTTTAGGAGCATGTGGATTCTTTAGGCTTCACATTTTACAAATAAGACATCCTAAGATAATGAACAACATACTTGCAAAATACTTTATGGAATACATGGTTCTTTTTTGATGTTCTTAACGTAAAGCCTAGATCTGAAGCTGTTTCTTCAGCTTTTTGTCTGATTTTGCTTTCAAAGGTTCCACTGATAGCCGAATAGACCTGATTTGTGAATTACAAATCTGTGTTTGCCAATGTTACAGGTTGTGATACTGAAAAGAAGAATCATTAGGTTTAAGATGACAAAGACTTTATGAAATAACTTTTTAAAACACCCAGAAAAAAAAATATAGAGAGAACACAAATATGAAACTATAATAGCAATTTTTTATACATTGCATGTGTTTCCAAACAATTAGATACTGCAAATTAATGACTAAGCACAGAGCTGCTTTACTAGTAAATTTACATGATTGGAAACAGCAGCAAATAAGATTGAAGTTTCTACCAGAAGCTGTGGATTCAGCAAATACTAAATTTCTTGGAGAAACAGTCTAAATTTACCAAAACAACCCATAAATTTTCTGGTAGAGATCTTGCTGATGCATCTGGTAGCATCTCAGAAAACAATCTGACAAAGCTTGGGGTTTCGAGGCTTCTTGATACCTAAACAACTCACCATATGGACAGTACCAGAGCCAGAGCATCTCTTTCTTAGCATTTTAGATAGAGTAGAATAAGTTTTCCCTGTTGTGTATTTGGACAGAAGTAAAGCTCAGGGATTTGAATTGCAAAATCCTCAAATGTGTACTAAATGTCTGAGTCCAAGCTGATGTGAATATAGTCTATTGCCTAAATAAAGATGAAAGACAAAGTGAAAAATGTTGAAGGCAGTAAATACAGTTTTATTAAAATTTATACAATATCAAAGTCGCAATGAAGCAAAACCGTTGAATATGAACACCATTTTAGGATTAAATTCAATATATCCAGTTTTAGGAATAGGTTTGTTTGGCTTCATATCAAAAACACTATCTAGGCCTAAAGGAATGCTGAAATGAAAATTATCATGTATTGGCTTGGTCTCAATTTCCATCAAAACACTTGAGAAGCATAACACCAGTTTTAATTGCAGATAAAGGAGCATTAATTTATGCCATTTGTTGATTAACAAGTATTTTGTGAAGTCATGTTTTCATATGTTTTGTTAAAAACAATATAACTTTATATTATAACTAAAATACTATATTAAATGTTTTGGTTTTTAAATGAGGTTTTTAACTTGTGCTAAAGCAAAAGAAATAATACAGAGGGCTATCCTTAGATACCCGTGAATACCCACATGACTAAGATATAGAACGTCAGACAGTGATAGTAAATTGGACATCTGTTCAGCATGAAGAATAAAAAGTTCAACAAATTCAATTTACGTAGCAGGCAGTTGCTTACAGACAGCCAAATCTTTCTGAAAAACTGTCCTTTGCATAGCACAAAGTCACAGGGAAGTACTTCTGTCCAGTCAAGATTCAGATGCTACAACCTGCAAGTGCATTAGCACACATTTTTGGAAAAGCAAAAAGTGAGTTACTTTAAAAATGTAGGTTTGTACAGTCAGCTAATACTGGATGCACATACTCAGGAAGTAGAAAGCTCACATTTCCATCCTGCCTGAAGAGATTTAAAACCATGTCTCGCCTGTCCTGGAGGAACGCCCAAACTCTCAGACTACAGGATTTTTCTGTGCTTTCTGTTGAAATTGTGCCAAAGGCAGAAAAACAAAAGATTCATTAAGCACAGATGAGAATCTTGTGCCATTAAGCTGCAGCATTTTTCACCTTGAGGAACAGATCTTCCAGTTGTGGTTTCTGAATGCAAAACAGTTTGTGAGAGTTAGAAGAAGCAGCTGTAACTTCTAAACCATTACATAAAGAGCATTTTGAGGATTAGATGTCCTAAAAAATCCCACTGACCTGACATCAGGACTGAATTAAGACAAACAAAGTCCAAAGTCTCCCTGTTTGTGTCTGCTGACAAGTGTGGCCATCAGCAGCCACCTTTTAGGGTCTGTCACAATACAAATCAGTAAAATGACTAACAATTCAGAGATGGTCCTTTATATTTCCTGATGCCATATCTACTTTATTAAAATGTGACATGTTTTTAGCATCACTTCACTTTAATTTTAGTTGACCAAAGCTTGAGAAGGATTGTTCTGGCAGTGGTGAAGGCTACATACTAGGTTAAATTGGGGCAGTTTCAATGTTCTTTTAGCATCCGGAGGATTTCACTCCAAAATCAACTGATTTGCAATAACATAACTTGCAGACCCGTACTTCTCGCATCTGTACAGGGTTTCTCTTGGTTTTGTCTTTCAATTACAGAAGGTGAAATGTCAAATATCTTTCATTACTTTCATATTATTTCTGTGAATGATGCTAAGGAGGTCCTACCCTCACATCCAATCTGCAATTCCTACATGTAATAAGTTTTTCATTCATTACCATATATTGTGATCATTTGTCTTTTAATATCTTCTTTGCTCTCCAAATTAATTTTCAGTGCACAGCAGATTGTCTTGCAAGCCTCTTAATTAGTCATTATTAATACATAACTTATTATCACTTTAAAACAAAGCATCTGTTAATGCTTTAAAAGCAAAAAAATAAAACCCAAAACCACAAAACAACTGACACTTCCCTGTCAAACAAAAAGCCAGACAGATCATAACTGCTGGAAGCTCAGTTGTAGCAGCAGCTAGTTTTTGTGTGCACGACATAGTTCAAGTTATGAGTTAAATATCTAGAGATAGAAGAGATTAAAGAAATGTGCCCTGTTCCAGCAGCACTGGTATTATAAATGTCACCTTACCTTGAACACTTGTTTGATTTAGATCCTTAAGTGGCTGTTTTTTGGAGGTTTCCTGCTCAGAGCAATGATTAATCCTCTCCTTTCTCTAATCCCTTCTGAAGTGCCTACAGCTCCTCTGTATTTTACAAGGAATTTGTATGCACTGAGGTCCATGAATGTTATTATGTTCTCTCCAAAACACAGGGTAAGTTTGGAATGCAGCAAGTGCAGATCACAATAGACATTCAACTGCATGAGAAGTCACCTAAGCTAGCTGATAGGAAATGCTGGAGATAAGGGTATCCACTAGAGTATTCGGTAAAACCAATATCCCCTAATACCAGATGGATGTGCTAAGGGGTTTACTTTCTCCCCTCTTTCTTGTCCATTTTTAGTTCTACATAATACTCAGTTTAATGTAGCATTCTTATATTCCTGCTTCCATAAAAAAAGAAATTTGAGCCCTAAAATTAACACATTTTCTCCCTACACTTTTGGTAGAAGAGTTAGAGTCAGGGCTGAAAGATGAGATAGAAGATATACTCTTCTCCTAGCTCTATTTTGTCTGGAGGTAGATATACTTTGAAAATATATAACAAATGATCCTCTGTAAGCAGAAATGTGGGAAATGAAAGGCAATCTTGGCAGAATTAGGTGCAAGCAATATATTTGATTTGAGGTAAAATTTCCATGTTGAAGCAAAGTCTCCTTATCAGTCATTTAGATGTTCTGGAAACTAATTTAGTGGAAGTGTAAAAGTCAACAGACTTTAGATATTAATATATAGTCATTTCACAGTATGTAAGTTTTACATGCTAATATTTGGCTGCATCTCCAGACCATTACCCAGTGAACAGTTGAAATGCTGTCTCGGTAACAGACATGATAGTATTTAATAGATCAAAAATATACTTGGGAACACAATGATGCAGTGATTAAAAGCTATGAGCATATGCAAAATGTTTTCTGGGGTTTAAAAGATCTATGTATGGAGACTTAAGCATACCCTCTTCCTCAGGGAATACTTCAAGCATGTGTGTAGTTCAGTGCAGTTCTAGGCTCCAGAAAACTCATGGAACATTTAATAGATAATTAAATTTAATTCCTTACCACTTACATTCTCTTTTTGTAGTCTCAGCTACAGAAATAAACAATTACAGTTTGCAGCAGGGAAAGTCACCTTTTACTCTCAGACATTATAGAAGTGTAAGAGCATACTAACATTTTTGTTCCATTTTTAGGACTGACAGTTACATAACAGTATGCATAGCATTTAACAGCCACCTACTCTAAAATGGAAAAAAATAGTTAAATATTCTGAATAAAATAAGTAAATAAGATTACAGTAGCTTTAATGACATGCATTATTCTTATTAAAGGAAAAAATTATGTCAACATAACTTGTTTATCTCTTAATGTGGCAAGCATTAAATATCCTGCAAGAGGCTAGATATTGGTCTAGCTAGTATAAAACATCCATGTAACACTGAATTACTTGATTCAGTCATATGGTTATAGGTATCTGCTGATGTTCTCTTTCCCTGACTGCTATTTTCTCATATCCAAAGTTCCCAGTTTTGCAAAAATTCACTTGCAGTAAGAGGGATTCTAAGGATGGCACAAACACACACCTCACTTGGGTCTGTAGGGTTTTCTAGCATGAGCTCTCAAATTTTTCCTTTCTGTCTTCTATCACTGATGAAGCAGCAGTGAAATATGAGTCAGCCGGTATCTGTTGAGCATTGCCAATCTAAAATAAATTTTCTAAATTGGTTGTAAATCTTCGCTAGATAAAATTATTACCTCAAACAGAAGGAGCCAGTTCTATCATAACATGATGAAAGTCCTTATTCTCATTAATATAAAGCATTGTCGGAGCCAGCAAGATTCCTAGCAGAAGATCCAGCAGCACACTCACTCTGTTATATAGCAGATTCCAAGAGTATATTCTATACATGTGACAAAAGCAGATATTTCCAGTCCTTCTTACAGCTCAAGGAGATCTCTGAATGGCCCCATCAAAATACAAAACTCCCCACCTTTGTCCACTGATGGCGTCTTTTCTACTTTGTCTGTGATTCAAGTTACAATTTGTTGTAATCAAGTCAAAACACATCAGTGGTCATCAGCCCTCTAAACTCTCATGCTATGTGTCAGCAGGAGACTGCAACCTTTCCTTCCCCCACCTCTTCCCACAATTGCAGACATGCAGCATAGTCACAATGGAGCAAAGTGTCTTCCTATTTGGAGCTGCACCTGGTGCAGGGAGCCTACCAGCAGAGAGGGTGAGCAATGCTAAACTGCAGACAGTGCTGCACCTGCCCTTGAGCGCACATGCTCTGGTGGGCCCATGGTGGAAACACAGAGTCACTGCAGCCCTGCTGTTATCTGTTGGCAAGGACGCTTGTCATGTAACCTCAGCAATTCAGGCAACCTTGCATGACCTAGCCTGCTATCTGGATGCATTAAAATGTCTACTGGCAGTCACTTATGCTGGAGAAACAATGGCCTGGTGGGAGACTTACAGAAAAGTACACTCCGGGAGGAACATTCTTGCTTTCTATCCACATAGATTTTAGCTTTTCCTTAAGCAACTAAATACCCAGTAAACCTATTACTCCTCACATCATTTCCAAGGACAAAGATAGACACAAGAATATATGATTTTGACTCTTTTCAGATTGTGAGACTTGTTCCTGCTGCAAAACATGCTAACAACCTCAACAAGACAATTAAGCTAGCTTGGGAAATAAAATGCTTGATGTAGTAGCTACAACAGAAACTGCTCTATCACCCCGCTACTCACATTTCCCATTTTCAAAACACTGACATGTCTGTAAATCAGTAAGCTATTTTTATTTGTTTACTTGTTGGTGAGCTGGTGAAACTTTGAATAAATTTATAAATGCTCATATTTGCTATATTAAGATCAGCAAGTTCAATATACAACACACCTGAGCCCGCTGAATTTTGTCAGATGTTTGTCATCTCATTATCTATCTCTTCAGACTACTTCACCTCAGCTTCAGTTTCTTAATGAAAAATGGTCATTTCTCTTGCTGATTTGATTTAATATCTTACTGAATTTCATACTTGTTTATGTGTGAGATAAATACCCAGTTCTATCTCATCTACACTTCAGAATATTATTGTCAAAAAGCATTACACTGGTTTTCCTGTCTCTGCTGAATATTTTAACAAGTAGCAATGAACCTGAACTAGGACAACAAGCCAATAATTTCATGAATGTACAGTGAAAATTCAGATCAAAGCTATCCAAAATCAAAGTTAACTTCGTATAATGATTTTTTAATTTTTTTAACTCATTTTATTCTTTCACTTAGATTTGTGCAAGCAAAGTCAAAACGACGCACAGTCAAAAATTACTACTTAATTAGTAAGTTCATTTTCAAAAGCTTAATTGGTGTACAGGGAGAAGTTTATCCAAGAAGATAAACAGCCTTTTCACCATGAAGTTATTCATTTTGGGGAATATTTAAGCCTGGGAAGAAAGCTTTTCCATGGCATAGCCCAAACTATTTGAGGTGTTCAATAAGGCTGGAAAGTGTTGACTTAATTCAGCTGCTAGTTGCTGCTAGAAAATCACTTGGATCCAAACCCAGGGTGGGTAGTTATCTGCATTCTTGGTACAAAGGTTGTATGACAATTTGGACTAAAATCTTTTTCTTGTGTGTTCCTTGGGGAAAGTTCAGTACAGGATAAAGACAGCTTGAAAGTAGGGCTAGTCCACTCATTTTAAAGACCTGTTTTCAAGATCAGCTGCTGTTTTGTGTTGGTTGATGGTACATATTCTTCCTAAACACTTATAAACACGCACACAGATTCCTGTGGCAGAACTACCTACAAGAGAATGTTTGAACTGCAGCAGGTCTAACTATAAAGGCTTGTAAGATAGCAATTTCATCCCTTGATCTAGGTTAAATTGCTGCCCAAAGCATTACTTTTGTTATTTCTTTAAATCCTGGGGAAGCTCAAAGCCCTATTTCCCACAAGCTTTGAAGCTTTCCTCTACCTTACTGCAATTTCCTTCTATAAAAACTGAATCTGACAGAATCCAGCTATGATTCTATCACATCTGCTGACCCATAAGCAGTTCTTAATTCTTTCTTCTGCAGAGTTCCTGCAGCTCACAGCTTCTCTACATCCTGATCTGAACTATTCCAGCCATCCTGAGCAGCACCCAGCACATCATAAGCTGTTGCAGCAGTTCTCCCATTTCTGTGCTGTAAAACTTCAGCCTTTCTACTTTATGATAGTGTGCCCTTGCTCTGATTTCTGACTTCTCAGAGTATGTGTCACAGGCTGCCAAAGATGGTGAGCCAAGAAAGGGAACACATCTGCCTGTGCATCCTGGCTAGGTCAGCTCTGAAAGGACTGATTTATTCAGGTTTATTTTTGGAGATTTTAACCTTTCCTTCACAAGTATCCAATATCATCCAATCAACCAGTGAAATAGTTCCTAAATGAGCTTTATTTTCTCTTATACTTGAACGCACGACATCCTTTCAGTTCCTCCTGATATGCATTAAAATCATACTAACAAAGTCTAAGGCACTTTGGTATTAAATTAATTTTAACTCTGAATGGCTAGCAAAATACAATTGGATTTTCAAGAGCCAGAATTTGACCTTTAGTTAGAAATAAGACTTAACAGATCTATAGCAAGACTCAGTGTTTGGAATGGAAGACTTTACTCAGAGTTTAATTTTCTCCAACAGAGAGAGACCAGGTCCTGTTGCTCTGGAAAATACCACCCTTTGCCTTAGCAAAGTGTTAAAGACTCAGTGGCACGTTTATGGAGAGCATATATCAGCTGAACAAGAGGCAGCTGGGGTTTGTACGGCAATAAGTGTTAGAATTCATTGCCAGGGATAGGAAAATGAATACAATAAATTATAAAGCCAAAAAAATTGTCAGGATGCATTTTTTGAAAACTCAATATTTCAAAAAGATTTTCTCTACCTTTTACAATGATTAGATGGGACTAAACAACTGGTAGAAAATGGAAGTGCTAATTGTGTCTGCGCAGATACATAAATTAACAATAAATCTGTACTCACTAAACCAGAAAGAGATACAAAGACTGTCCTGATGGGAGAATCAAGTCTCACTACACAGTACAAAACTACAGGATAAGGAATACGTTCTGAGTGTTATAGGAAAAAGCTTGCTTAAATCCCTGTGGAGCAGAATCTTGGACAACTACTTACTAACTTTATGTGTGTGCCTCATAATTTAGCTAGTTTTTATTTTGATCATTTACAGTATTTTTAAACATTATCTAAAGTTATAGAATACTGATCGCTGTTTTACAGCCTATCAAATCTCTGATTTTGATTTGAGTGATACCATATACTGCCTGTATTACAGAATTGGGTTCAAGAGAGACAAGAAACTTCTAGAGAGAATTCAGGGAAGGGCCACAAAGATGATTGGAGGCCTGGAACATCTCTCTTATGAGGAAAGACTGAGAGACCTGGGGCTGTTCAGCCTGGAGAAGACTGGAGGGAGATCTTACCAATGCTTATAAATATCTAAATACGGGAGTCGAGTGGATGAGGCCAGGCTCTTTTCAGCAGTACTCAGCAATAGAACAAGAGGCAACGGGCCCAAACTGAAACACTAGAAGTTCCATACAAACATGAGGAAGAACTTCTTTACTGTGAAGGTGACAGAACACTGGAACAGGCTGCCCAGAGAGGTTGTGAAGGCTCCTTCTCTGGAGATTCTCAAAACCTCCCTGACCACCTACCTGTGTGTCCTCCTGTAGGGAATCTGCCATAGCAGAGGGCTGGACTCAATGATCTCCAGAGGTCCCTTCCAACCCCTACAATTCTGTGCTTCTGTATGAATTCATACAACACAAACTAAATCAATCCTAGCTATTTCTAGTAACTTAAATAGTTTTCCTAAGTTCAGCTCCTGATTGCAATCAGCACCTTTTCTAATCGATAGAAATCACCTGAGAAAGACTTGACCCACAGAAGGGCCAAATCATCTTCTGGAGATCCCTGATTTACTTTTCACCAAAGGTGTTTCTTTCTGTCAATTATTGCAGAAGTCCTGAGCAAGTAGGTTCCTAGGAAATGCAAATACCCAAAATTTGTCAGAGTGAAATGGCCTCAGGAAAATGGATCCAAAAACTTCAAATGCACAAGGCTCTGTTGTAATACAGTTAATGGACTTTCAAATTAGTCAGAAAATGTGATCAAAGCATCACATTAAGGCACTAATAAGAGGCATACACTTTGATCATGACTAATGAGGTGCAAAACCAGAAAAAAAGGACAAAATTTGAATGAAATTAAAAGATAATTAAGTGTAAGAATTAATCTGCCTCCATACCCTCTTATTGACAGGGCAGAGGTTAATATTAGTGTATATTTAGACAGATATTATTCTCTAATTCTCTAAGAAGTTCAATACATAAAAGCTGGGGCTACTTCTGTGAGTAAAAAGTATCCATCTAACATAAAAATGGTATTATGCCCAAATACCATTTCTTTGTGTCCATTTTAATTTTGTTTTCAGAAAAGCTTAAATGCTGTAGAACACATTTTTATCTTTTTGAGGATCTGCTGTAGTCTTTGAAATAAGAACAATGTTATAAATTTGTTCTGAGATCATCTTGCCGGCTTCAGTCAGAACCTGAGACACCATTTTGCTAGCTGCTGTATAAAACCAGTAGAACATCAAATCGAAGTTTTTTCATTCTGTATGGAGAAATAAAAAATGCTAAACCTTTAGAGATTACAGTGGTGTTTCTTTATAATTTTCTGTAACCACTAGTGGTCACATCCACAGTTGATCTAAGTCAACATGTTCCTGTTAGCTCCATGTCTGAACAGTTAAGTAAACACATTTTGCACCATCTGAGAAATTGGTCCTTCTTACAGTTTCTCCTCACAGAGTATTTAATTTTATTTTAAATAATAGGAAACAAACAATAAAATTACCTTATACCCTGTGCTATTCATACATGGTCAGAACACAGATTGGCCAGCTATACTACTACCCACCAACAGTCTGTCAGCTGCGCTTGCTCCAAAATAATTGCACAGCCACCATCTGTCAATCACAAACCCTGTGGCCAAAGAGCAATTTATGAATTTAGAAATATTGAAGAACACAATTTCTCATGGAAATGCCAACAAAGGCTGATAAGTATTATAAACAAATTTTCATTGGTTTTCTTTCTTTTTCTAAACTGATATGCAGAACATTTTAATAAAAAGTAAGTAATTGGTTGATAATTTGACCTAGGAACAAACTTCTACATTTTTCAATTAATTCAGAAATTTTGATGGTTTATTTTTTGCCTTATCAAAAAGCCCAGCATTTCAATAAATAATTTTTGTTTATTTTTTAATCCCCTTTGGTAATTAAAGAAGCTTAAAACGGAGACAGTTCTGGACTGAAGGCCTACATTTTAGAACTATAAAAGCTGCTCCTATTAAGGACAAGAACAGCTCATTACCTATGAGTAACCAAGAAGAGCACTGGGTAATAAAGAGAAGCAAATAGCACTTCTATAATATAGAAGGAATTAAGAAGTAAATTAAAAGCAGATTGACTTCTTAGTCTAACAGACTTAGAGTTTCCAGTCTCTGGATAAAAGTAAGAATAATAGTACATACAGGTACAGACTCTTCAAAGAGTGTGAATATAAAATATAAGGATAACATCTGCCTCACACCTGAAGAATGTCTTTGTTAACTGAAGTCGGAAAGCATCACAAACCCAGGTATATCACCCTGGATGATATGTAAGAGAACAGGGAAGTGGAAGATGTGGTGGGCCTCTCTTAATTCTTAATACAAGGAGAATGTCAATGGTTACAATAGCTACTTACAGTAGCAGTCCAGCTATCAAATTTTCCATTATCATCTTCTCATAGTGGGATCGCTGTTAGTTTCTTTTCTGCTCAAAATATGGCAATGAAATACAGTTTAATAAAGCATCACCCAACCAAAGCTTTTCTTAACTTGAAAATTGTCATTTTCCAGGTATAAAGAATAACATCCAGTTCTGCAGTTTACTCATAAGACCCATGTATATGAAAACATCAATATTTAATCTCAGCATTGAGTAGTTTACAATGAAACACTCTTAAATTTTCCAGGTATTAATTTTTTAGTGCTTATATCAGACTGACACATTGCTCAGTTTCACAGAACAGGTAGTGATCCAGGACTTCACCTATCAGCATCACTCATGCTTTCCCAGTTGCTACTGCTTTTGAAATAAACTTTCAATTCTTCTCATACTCAGAGAAGAATGTATGCTAAAGGTACAGAGATACAGAAAAAAATTTACCTACCACTATTTGAATTGTGCTTTTGTATGTCATAGCTTAAAAATATTGATTGCAGTCTTTATAATGTAATATTTACATCTTAAGTATAATAAAACAGTCATACTTAGGAAGTGATGTTCTTCTCTTCTGCCAGAATACTAGAAAGAGAAAAAAACCTTGGACTTCTATCCCCTTCTTTTTCTTTCTGAAATGTTTCTATGTTGACGAAGAACTAAGACTTCTTAAGTATGCTTATAAACACATTCACATGATTAGAAAGCAAATCCTTTGGAGAGCTGAGATTAGATCCATAGCTTCTTTACTGATGTTCCACTTCATGTTCAGTATCTGCATAATTTACATACTTGCCTGAGATGTGTAGTAAGGAAAAATCCTGTCTTTCAGTGACCCGGAGCTTGTATCATAATTATAATTCATTGATTTTTGCATTTTAAAGTACCAACTTTACAAATTCTGGAATTTTATGTAATCATTTTATGCCCAGATGCATGATCTCATTTTATATTTGATGGCCTACAGTTTCTGATTGTAAGGAATTTTCTTGGGTTGAGATAACATACAGGTGTAATGAATAAATATGCACCATAAATCTGGAGTTTTTTCTATATTAAAATTAAACTTCTGAATCAAAAATATGTAATGTCAAGAAGAGGTGGAGGAACATACTATCATATTTATTACTTTAAAAAACAAACAGTTGGAAACATAGGAAATTAAAAGTAGATAACTGTAAATAAATTAGCAGCTAAAATAATCTAACACTTAACCTGGTAAGAATTAATAAGTAAATTCTCCACTGAACCTGGGGTCTGTGTCCTGTAAAATCCTCTCAAAACCGACTGTTATCTTAACACCTTTTAGAATATATATTAAAGTTCAGACTGGGGGATCTTTGACCAGAGATTTAAAGGGCAAGCTTAACGAAAAATACTTCCCTGGGAAATTTTTCTTTCTACTCTTTGTTTGGAAATTAGCATAATACAGATGAGTTTTTCCCAGAACAGTATGTTTTTGTTTTTGTTTTTTACAAATTCCTATGAATTTATGACTGCACTACTTTAATTTAAACTGTTAATCATTTTAATCACAGAGTTAAAGAAAAGTTGAGGTCAGAAGGGACATATGGAGGTCATCTTGTCCAACCCCAAATCCTTGATAAAATTTTAGGAACAGTAACATTCTGACAATAAATTCCAAAGAGCTTTTCTGACTCGCATTTTAAAAACATTTTTATTTAAAAACACCAAAGCATTTTTGGTTTTGTTTTCTTTCATTTCACAGTACAGTCTGTTATTCACCAAAGAGAAAAGGTAGAAAAACAAAATGCCACTAAAGTCTCAGAAAATATAGATAGAATTTCAGCTTGACAAGTTTACGTTTTTCCCACAGGTTCAATGCTTACAAGATGAAAGGGGCAGGTTTGTTCCTCTAGATCTTTGAATTTCAAAATATGAATATTCTAATTCAATAGAGATATGTTCAGTAAAATCCTGTATTGGATTCAGGTAATGCACTCTACATCATCATGGGCAGACAGTGATAGGATAAGGGGGAATGGTTTTAAACTAAAGGAGGGGAAATTTAGGTTAGATATTAGGAGGAAATTTTTTACTCAGAAGGTGGTGAAGCACTGGAACAGTTTGCCCAGAGAAGCTGTGGATTCCCCATCTCTCTGGAGGTGTTCAAGGCCAGGTTGGATGGGCCCTGGGCAGCCTGAGCTGGTGGGTGGCAGCCCTGCCCATGGCAGTGGGGAACAAGACGATCCAAACCTTTATATGTGTAAGCATATATATAAACTTATATGTATTATACTTACTATATTATACTTACAGTATAGTAGTATAATGATATAAGTGTAATACATGTGGGTACTCCAAAAATAATGTCTCCTGTTTTCTTATGTTGGCCCATGACATCAGAGGCAGATGTTGGTGGTATGGCAGTAGAGGTGGAACCTTCCCGCCATTATTCCATTCCATTTTGTTGCCACATGACAGATGGCAGCAGAGGGGCACTCTGGCCAAATGGTGTCTGGTATGGAAGCGTGGATGAAGCAAAGGTGTGGAATTCAATTCATCTATGTGGAAAAAATTGCACCCAGTGATATTCATGGATGCTTGGTGAATGTTTACGGAGATCAAACAGTGGATGTGAGCACAGTGAGGCAGTGGTGGTGTGTTTCAGCAGTGGTGACGGTGACAGTGAGGCACCTCCGCTGGTGCAGATTTTTACAAGTGCAGCATGCAGTATCTTGCTCATCACTGGCAAAAATGCATACCTAATGGTGGTGACTGTGTTGAAGAAGAGTGTTCTGTCGCTGAGAATTTGCTGTATCAAATAATGTTATTCGCTCCTTTTATCTGTTGTAGTTTCCATGGAAATAAATAGGGGGCATTCTTTTTATTGCAACCTACATAGATATGAAAAGATTATTGATTAAATCTTAAATTTAGGCAAACTTTTCTTAATGAAATCATTCAAATACAGTGATAATAAGCACTGCATGTCAGAACCAACACATAGTAGTGTGTCTAGTACACTTAGTAGATAGACCAATTTAAGGAAGTTATGGGCCAAAACTATTCTCCTTCAACAAAAGCAAAGATAAAATGGCTCTGATGGCTCTGGTGATTCTATTGCTCAGAACACAAGAAAGGGCCCTTGAGAGAAATGATATTTTGGAACTTTTCCATTCTGTGAAAGGTCAAATATAAATCATGCAAGATGTTAAAATCTTTTTGTCACATTTAGATCCAGGATGGTGACATTTAGTCTTCTTAAGAGAACTGCTTTATTAAAAAGTTCTATTCCTAGAATACACAGCTTTCAAATTTTTAACCTAGTTTTCTTCTGCTTTAGCTCCTGTTTACTATTTAAAAAAAAAAAAAAAAAAAGCCAAGGAATTACTTTCAGATCACTGTGAAGAGTGCTGTGTTGTTTCTAACATGCATCAAAATAATTAGAAAGAATTGGGTTTCTGTCTACCTGCACAGAGTGCACACTTTTTATTATATTGACACTGTTGCTTGGACAAACATGAACTTAACAGCTTGAATCACAGATACTCAAACTAATTAGCAGTGCAGTTAAGAGAGAAAACAGATAGTACAGGAATTGAGAACATTTTTTATCTCAACTTACAAATGCATGAGGTATTTAACTAGAGTTCAGCTGGCTAGTGGCTCCTTGTATAATGTGGAAATGAATATTCATATAACGTCATAAAAAAAACCAGGAAATTCCTTAAATACTGAACAGTGAGAGGCAAAATGTCTGATTTTTGTGAAAAACTGTTTGCTTGGGGTTTTTGTTGTCATTATTTGATGTAAGGAAATGTTCTGTCGTGTGGGCTAAATAGCTAGGGTGTGCTACTGTTGCTTCTGGTCCTGCCCAATTTGACTGAAGTTCACAACAATCTTTTCAGAAAATTTCAAAGTCAATGGTCCTAGTCCCCTAAATCTTTTCACCTGAATTTCCCTGCTGGAGCCAACAAGCAAATGAGAAGGATATGTAGCAGATAAACTAAGAACACTTTATCTGCGGTATGCCTGGAATTGTCTCAAACTCTTGCAAGATGAGACCATGACAGCTCAACGCTGAAGATGTGATCAGAAGAGGAAGCCCTGTGGAGACATGGTGGTTTTTGTTTCCAAAACTCCCCTGTGAAGTTTGACTGCAATCTTGTTTATAGAGAACTTGTTGACAATGTATACCATAAATCTAGCAGGCATAAAAGGATGCCTGAGAGAAGTTTAGGGGAACTTTGAGACTTTTGTATGTTAGGGACTTCAGAACTTTGGAGCTTCTGGATGAGCATTCTCACAGACTGAGGACCTCCTCTCCATTGGCTGGACCAATGCTGGAACCCAGACCAATGATTTCTTTCTCTGCACATTTCTCTTGAGAGATGAGTCTTCAAATCAATTGTTTCATTTGGACCTTGAGTGTTGGTTTCACCTTAATCTAATGGGGTGGGGGGGAGGAGAGGGAGAAGGACTATTTTTTAATCTGTTCATCCCTCCCTTGCTTCACTGGTGGGATGTGACCGAATAAGATGATGGGGATCATCAAAGGAAGCCATGATGAAAATCATTGTAAGTAGTGCAAATTCACTGCTTTTTTATCCATCTGGGTAAAAGCAATTGTTTCTTGTCACTTACTGTAATTAACATAATATGACCATTGTGGTATTTCTGTCATTACTGAATATGTCCAGATTTGGACAATTCTGCTATTCTCAACAGCCTTTGCTTCAAGAGGTATTGAACAGGACTTGATGCTCTTGACAGATATGTGGCTTATCAAACATTAACTGAAGTCTGTGGGAAGATTTCATTAACTTTAATGAGGTTTCAAACCAGCCCTGAGATTATCCATTCTGTCCTTTTGGGTGTTCCTGACTTCTCAAACCAGCAGCCAAAGAAGGCATTTGAACTGCAGACACCAACATGTCATGAATGGGCATATCTGAAATAAATGCCTCTGGCATCATACAATTAAACAGCTACTTTGATGATCATCCTCTGCTTTTCTTGCAGCTCAGCTGCCTTTTTTAGGTGTCTTGAAAACCTGAAAGATACCTGCAATTTGTTATACTTCGGTGTTCAAAGAGAGGACACTCTTTTGGCACAATTAGCAAGTGTCCAAGTCCTTTCTTTGTTTTACTCCTCCCTGTTCATGAAGGCCCTTTCCTTAGATGTCTTGCTCAGGCTGTGGATTGATCGTGAAATCTTAGTCCTAAACTTGACACTAATGCATATCCTACACACTGCAAAGTCTAATTACTTCTGAGAATTATCCCAAATGCCTTGTGCAGTGATCAAACAGGAATACTCTGTCAGTATTGTAATTGAGTAAAGGTCTCTTGAGTCCGAGTCTTAACTGCATGAATTTTTCTGTTGGTGCAGGGAACTTTCTGCCCTTGGACATATAACTGATGACTTTACAAAGTCTTTCACTTAATCAAAACCTATCTGTCATTGGAATTTTTAATCATAAAGGTCAAAATCTTTTCATATGCCTTATATCATTATTGCAAGCTCTAACAGTGAATGAATTATTGAGTATGTGTGGCTTACAGAATGCAATGTGCACCAGAAATAATATTTGACTTAATTCCTTGCATAATTCTGAATAAAACAACAAATTGTAGATCCATTATGAGGAAGTACGGAGGAGCCCTAAACATAAAAGTCCCTGGAGAGAGACAAATGAGACAGAGGGAGAGAGGAGAGAGAAATGCCCTGAAAATATGCTCTGGATCCATTATTAAAATGTTTGCATGTAATTACAGGATGTACTGTAAGTATATTTTTAGACTTCATCAGACAAAATAATGGCAGATACCTAAAATATTTCAGATTAGATATTAGACACTGTTCTTCCCTTCTTGTAATTCTTGCATGTGTTGACATGAGTTCTGAATTGCACTCTATGTATAGTGAGGACAGCATTTACAACATCTCACAGTATCCTTCTGGACAAAATATTCACAGTACAGCTAGGCAAGTACATAATAGGATGGGTGAACAATTGATTGATGGGTCAGACTCAAAGGGTTATAGTAAATGGGGTTACATCAGGTTGGTGGCCAGACACTAGTGGGGTTCCCCAGGGCTCCATTTTTGAGCCAGTTCACTTCAATGTTCTTATAAGGGATCTGGATGCAGGACTCAGGAGCATATTAGGTAAGTTTGCAGATGATTAGGGTGGGCTGTTAAACTCCCTCGAGAAGGGAGAGGCATTGAAGAGAGATCCTGACAAATCAGAGGGCTGGGCAATCACCAACTGCATGAAGTTTAACAAGAGCAAATGCTGCATTCTGCACCTGAGATGGGTCAACCCTGGGTTTATGTACAGACTGGGGACAAGAGGTTGGAAAGCAGCGCAGTAGAAAGAGATCTGGGGATTAGGGCTGAGAGACAGGTGAGTCTGAGCCAGCAGTGTACCCTGGCAGCCAAAAGGGGCCAACTGTGCCCTGGAGTGCATCATGCCGAGCACTGCCAGCCAGGTGAGGGGAGGGATTGTCCCACTCTGCTCTGCGCTGTATGGAGCCAGGAGTTGGACTTGATGATCCTTGTGGGATCCAGCTCAATATATTCTATGATTCTATGATATTCTATGCTATTATGTGATATTATATGATATTCTATGATTCTATGATTCTATAAACACTCCAGTTTATCAAAATGCAAATCTCAAAGTGCAATAACTAAATTTGTCAATAGTTCTATCTTTGCTCCTTACTGTGCTTCATATGATTTTAATCCTCTATTTATATCCATCACATGTATCTCTTCTGGTTTAGAGATCTATCAAAACAAGGTAACCTGTCCTTCAGAAAATATGCTAAAGATAGGGCATAATATATTACACACCTGAAATGTTATTTTTCATTGTTTCTTTCATCAACTCATTTCTTTTTTAAGCCAGTAGATACAGTACAAACTTTCATACAGTGATGCAATTTTGAAGTAGCCTTGGAAGAAAGAAAATGAATGGTTTAGTGTTAAAACAGAAACTCTGTAAAGTGTCAGGAGTGATGGATACTTTTTGGTCATATCCTTCTGCAATAGAGTTGGGGTTTGGGGGTTTGTCCACCTCGATTTAGTGAAACATAATTCTCTCTACATATAGAGACTCACCTCGTAGAACAAGTTGATTGGATGCACTATCCACAGTTTCAGAAAAGCTTGATTAGCTTTGGGAACATTGAGAAATGCTTCTCCATAACACCCACTCTAGTTCTGCTCACTGCTGCACGTTTCTCTTCATGCACTCACACACATTAGTTATTCATAATAGAGTCTTGTACTGTTTAGGAGGAAAGAAGATCTGCTTATGAGACCTGTACCCTGTTTTCAATGGGTTGTCTGAGGAACATGTGGCACAGAGAATACTGCGGTACTTTAAAGACAGCAGGTGTTTGCCAATGGAAGTTGAGTGACAGAGCACAGGTTGGAAGAGGCACCATCATGCCTTGGAAGTATCTCCGGCACTGGCTGCAGTGTCTCTCCCCAGAGTCCTTTCAGTGAAGAGCAAGTACAGCCTCCTTTCATCTGATAACCTAGTAGATGGCAAATCAAAGACCCATCTGAAGGGGCAGATGAAGTACTGAAAAGAAAAGGAGGGTCCCACAGCATGAGAGATGTGGATATAAACTGGGAGAAACCAAATAAGCAGGCAACTGTCCTCATTGTTAATGGACATTCAGATTTCAAAGTGCAGTAAAACAGTGAATTTGGTATAGTCAGCTGACTTTACGGGCTGGGAGATGTGGTTTTTACAGGAAGGGATAGGAAATTACTTTGGCAGATCTAGTTGTTGTTGAGAAGTCTTCAACTTTGTGTGCTCTGTGTTTTGTGTCCAAATGTTATTTTTAGCTCTTTATGAATGTTTATGTTTCCATAGTTGTCTAACTTGGGGGTGAAATTGGGAGTTGTGCAGGTAGGAGAGAGCAGAGATGCAGAGGTTTGCTGGGGTGCTATGTGTTTTTGATCAAGCAGAACATAACTTGCTCCTCTGGTGTGTTGTTCTGCAGAATTGCAGATAAATAGCAGATGGGTACTTACATTTTTGGCTGACATTTTTTGTTTTGAAATGTGTTAAAACATTTTTCTGAGAAGGACACGGTACCATCCAGAATTTCTCTCAGCCTTGCTTCATTGATTTGATTGGATATGTGCCTAGTTAGCTGTAGTCTTGCCTAACACAATTTGTGGAATTAACACCTAATTATCTTTTTTATTTTTCATTGACAAGCAATAAAATAAGGAAGAAAATTCACTCTTTTTAATGACCCAAGAAAGGCAATGTAAGTTAAGCAAATTCTGTGTTACATGAACTGGAAGATGGAGTGCTGCTTCTTGCTCTTGACTCCATCACTTTTCTGAAGAGTGATAAAGAAATCTGGAAAACTGATTAATGAGGCCACTATCTGAAACTGAAAATCTTCCTTGAGGCTGTGTATATCATGGTTAATTTAGGAAATTCTGAACTTCCTACTACTTCATTACCAGATATTTTCTTCAGCAATCATAGGGCTTGTTCCAAAGAGTTTGATAAGGTATGGAGCATTCTTCACATACATTATCACAGATGCTCAGTTCGTGCATCCCTCTGATGATCAAAATCCTACATTAAAACACATACATAAAATGTGGGAAATGGTGTCCAAATTAAGTACTTTCAATTCTGAGTGACAGTGTATTCACCTGGAATACAGTAAAGAAACAGAAACAGTAAAGAAGGGACGACTTCTGAGATAATGAAATTCGCATTAAATGTATGTGAAGACCTTAACAATGGGTCTTTCTCAACCTTGTAATAATAGGCTCTTGTTTTGAGAATCACTGCTGCCTTTCCTAACACTGTACATGGTGAGTAAAGGAATTCTGTGGCTAGGCTCACTGCCAGTTCCTTGAGATACATAGGTCACTCCAAAAGTAATGCACTCTATTTATTTCCATGGAAACTACGACAGATACAAAGAGCACAACTTGCTCTATTTGATAGAGCAAATTCTCAGCTACAAAACACTGTTTGTCAACACAGTCACCACCGTTAGCTCTGTATTTTCACCAGTGATGAACAAGAGACTGCATGCCGCACCTGTAAAAATCTGCACCAGCAGAGGTGCCCCACTGTCGCCACTGCTGAAACGCACAACCCACCACCTTGGTGTGCTCACATTCACTGTTTGGGCTCCATAAACGTTCATGAAGTGTTGATGAATATCACTGGGTGCAATTTTTTTCCACACAGAGGAATTCAATTCCACACCTTTGCTCCATACTCGCTTGTGGGACAACATAATAAAATAGGAGGCATTACTTTCAGAGCAGCCCTCATACAAGTAAATGAACTGCACAGCCAAGAATATTCAGCTGGTGTCTGCTGTTTATTTTGCAGTCCACTTCAATTCCTCATCCAGTTTTTACTTGTTTGCAAATCTATTGACATTCTTCACCTGTAAGTCAATTGCACTGTTTTTTGGCTGTGGAGGAGGAAAAAACAAAGATTTTGGAGAAAAGATCATAGGAGTAACAAGCTTTAAGGTTGCTTCTCTGGCCTTTTTATTTCATTTAACAGATCTTGTTATGTTTTTATGCATAGTGTGTAGCACTGTTTTTTCATTTTTTCATGCTATAGGAGTTAGGTGCTGTTATTAAAAAAATATTTTAGAACATTGAGAAAAATAAATTGATAAGAAGTTTGCACTATGATTATCTATTCTTATAAGAGTTTCATTATCTTTAAAAAAAAATACTTTCCAACTTCCAGCTACAGTGGTTCTCAGCACACTTTAGAAACTGGCTGAGAGTAACAAACTGCTCCTTTTGATAAGATGTTGCTCCTTTAAGTAAATCAGTTTTAACTAAAATAACATTGTTTTTGTGCCCCATGTCTCTCCTTTCTTAGGCTGGTCTCAGCATCTTTGTCAATAGGAGTTCTGATAATTAAGCATATCACAGTAGCCACCAAAATATTTTTTTCAGCATTTCTCTCTGCACAAGATCCTTCTTCCAGAGAGCTTGCAGTAAAAGCAGACAATCATCAACAGACAACTGCTGTGCAGCTGGGCAGAAGGTGAGCAGAAAAGATAGACAACTTCAAGCTTCAAAGAGAAAAATTCAAAAAGCTGTAGCAGCTTGTTATATCTGGAACCTGAAACGTTAAGTGTGTTTCTAGTTCAGCTCACCCATATTTTTGACAGAAACTTGTCTGTGTGGTTTTAAGATGTGTTTCTGTGATCCTCAGCTTTGCTACTTGTGATTTACAGGTCTGGGAGCTGAGTACTCCAGCAAGAGCCATATTTAGCTAGAATGTGTTTGTATCTTTCCCCTTCTGGCCAGCTTCCTCATTTTATACTTTCAGGCTAAGAACAGGACACCTGATATAATTTACCATAAACTTTAGCAGATCCCGGGTTCCTATGCTAGAGTCCTGGAAGCAGTTCCTCCAGGGCTTTGCTCCTGTCTCCCCTGCAGCAGGAAAACAGTATCAGATGCTTCCCATAACTTCCCATACAGAGACTAATATTTCAAGCTGTTTAACAAATGATTCCTATTATCCTTTAATGTATAATTCTTGGTGGTGTTAGGCTCAAATAACAACAAATTCCTTACACTTTCTGCATCTTTCTTCTAGTAAATTAGATCTTTTGTCTGTTTTTCATGGAATGTCTGTGTTATATATGCAGTGTGCAACTGTTATTATCAAAGCATTGTTATTCATAACTAGATACATCCATAACATGCCAGCACTATAGATCTTGTCCCAGAATTTTGGAAAAATAATAGTTTTGCATCAGTTTATAATGACATATACAGACCTTCTTAAGAGATTAGTATTAGGATTGAATTACTGGAGTTGAAACTTATGTCCTCCATGTGAAAACATTATAGCCGTAAGAAAGCAATAGTTATGTCACTCTGAACCAGAATCTTTTTTTTCCTTTAATACTTATATTTTAAGTATTGCTTTTCACAGTTTGGTAGCTTCAACAGAAGGAAGTTAGAGCTCAATTTAATCTAGGAAACCAGAAATGTATGTTTTTCCTTGCTATAGACAAGAGAGATTGAAAGACTTTTGCCACATCCTGAGTGCTTTGTATAGTCCCTAACTGTACAAAAGGACTCATTTGTGACCTAGGTCATCTTTTGAAGGGAAGGAAGAAAGACTTGTGGATTTTATTCTAGTATGGCAGATTCGTATCTGGAGAATCCTGCAGGATAGGGTATCTAGGACAATGTGGGAAAACGTCTAATCTATGTGGATCCTAACAAGGCATACAAATGTCAGTACTGAGAAAGGTTTTGGAGTTTTGGTTATGTGCCACATGCCGTGCTACTGCAGAAATTGAAACTGCATTGCTTAGTAGAGATAGTAAGAGTTTCTTAAGTTAATCTCCAGGAACTAAGTTTTGGAACTATGATGTCGAATATTGGCTGCATAGAAATGTTGAGAGACATGTTCAGCAGCAAGCAGGATTAGTACTTATTTCTGCGTGGACTTTATCCAGCTATAGCTATTTGACTTTAAATAGCATACTTTCCTGCTCTATTGTATTCTGGTGGCACATCCACTATAAATTACAAATAGAGGAGGAGTAATGCAGCTTATGGTATCTTTAATAAACTTTAATGGCTAACAAAAGATAATGTCATAAAACAATCATATTACTTTCCAACTGAAACTGATCTTCCCATCTCTGATCTCTAAATAGTATTTGGAATCCATAAAAATGACATAATATTTAATCAGGTTCCAGTACAGGAATCTCCTGACTCTCCTCAGAGGCTTTTTAAAATTACAGCATGTGCCCTGTTAATCAAGATCCTTGTAGCTGAGAACAGAAATCATTGTCTTCCTGGTAATGGCATTCTGTGCCCATTTAATGCAGAAAGTGACAATGTACACCAATCTTACAACATTGGTCAAGAGCATGTGATTTAATGTTTTTTTCTGTCTAGAGGTTCAAATCTTCCAAAACAAATTGACTGTGCTATTCAGGCTTGTGGAATTTCTGTGTGAAAAAATGCAATTAAAACTGCAAATCAACTCAGTGGACTTCAAAAGCTCTAAAAATTACCTCTAAACTAGTCTGTCTTTCACCCATGGTGAGACTTCCTTCTTTCATACTGAACTCTCTACTTACAGTTTAGAGCACCTCTGAAACAAAAGTAACAGTGAGTGACTGAAAACACTACAAGGTAATACTTTGAAAGTTTCCTACTTTGGATGCAGTGCAGTGTACAATTTTTCTTTTGATATTCCAGAAAATACATTAAGCAGGAAAGACCTTTGCTAGATAGGTTAGGATTGGCTGAAAATCATACAGACCATAAAGCTGCCATCACTTAATTACACTGGCTTACTTTTAGTGCGTCTTTCTTTCTGTCTTAAATGTAATAAAATGGGATAACTTTCCAAAATCAGTGTTTTAGTTACCCCACATCAAACTGGAGTAGATCTATGTAGACACAAGAACTGTTCTTGCATCTCCTGGGAGAAGGAGTTGATGACAGTGAACATGCACTGGATTACCAGTTACTGAAAGAACGCATCAGCAGTTGTGTGACAAGCTTTCTTGTTTCTAGTGGCAGCTGTGAGGTGATGATCTGTGTGTAAGAAGTTTCCAGCAGTATCATCACATCAGCATGATGTGAATTGGAAACAAATGTCACTCTGGCAGATGCTTGCAGTGAGCTGCAACATCTTTAGGAACTGCCTCCTTGTATTCTGTTTCCCTTCCCCATCTCCTCAGCGCCCTATGTCTGGCCACCATCCTGTCAGATTTATGTGCTGCCTGTTTTATACATCCAGATGGATGTAACTAATAATGAGAAAAATACTTTTTTCAATCTTTAGGTGGAACAGTCAGTAGAATTGAAACTAGGAGAAACAATTACTGAAAAAAACTCTCCTAACTTTTTTTTATTAGGGCACATAATTAACGATGTCTTCCTCATTTGGGAAAATATAACAGTGGCAGGAGATGGAGGGTGACACTCTGAAATAAAGGTACGGAATCCCTTTGAAGTCTCACAGCAAAATAGCGTTTCTCTCTACTACTGATGATTTTAGATCTAAAAATTAAATTTACTTTCCACCCTTACCATATTAGTATTAATAACTAGCTATAAATATTACACACAAATACTAGATATCTATCATATATGAACAGGACCACCGAATTTCTAAAGCTGATTTTTAGTAGTGTGGTGTGTTGGAGCTTGGATAAAAGAATGTCTCAGCCAGCAGAAGAGAAGACTTCAATAAGTTTTAGAATTAAAAAGGAAGCATACTATATAAATTCAGCATTCTCTTCATGAAAACATTACAATTTTATAGATCTTTGGTCTTGTTCTCTATTTTCTCAATTTAGGCTCCAGGCGGTTCAGGATATTTAATTTATACCAATTACATGTGATTGTCTTGTGTATTTTGTAAGGCTTGGGACAATCAGGAATGTAATCTTCTCTGTTTCTGAAGCAATGATGGGTTTCATTTCAAATGCATTCATTATACAGTGTGTACTTCAAAAGCTGGGTACGTTTGATGACTTCTCTGTTTACTTCCAGCTTACAAACCAGGATGTACTTTGCTTGTTAACACACTGGCTGTAGATTCTTGGTAAGGCAAAAATCAAAGAAAAATAAAGCTCTGACAGATCTGTCTTCTTTAAAGTAGCATAGATATAATCCAGTCAGTAATATATACCATTTATCTGGGACTGAAATCTGTTCATCTAACAAAAACCCAACATGAACAATTCTATAAGAATGGGCTACACAGCAGGCTAAATCTTTTTCCATGATCAATATGTTCTCACAACCACCAAAGAGGGCAATATTCTTTAAGTAACACCAGCCTTTACTTGTAATCTTATTATAAACCAAGGCTTTATATTTTCTTTAACACCAAATCTGCTCCTGACCAGTGTTTCCTAAAACTGCCTTTTTCTACTTTGTGATAGGAAAAAGGGGTTTTTGAGCTGAATTGGGGAGATCAGACTGCTCTTCCTAGTATCTGAGCTAGTCTTTTTCCCAGCCAGAGCTAATAATATTCACACCCCCAAATAAAACCCTGCAGGGCTTGAATCTGAGCATCTGGCTCTTGTGAATACTTCAGTGGAAGTGAAAGGCACCTTGAAATAAGATCCAAAACAGTCAGCTTCTAGAGCTTTCAAAATGCAAAACACGAACACAGTGGCAGCTGAAATGCTTCCTCAGAACAGAGGTGCTGGAGACAGGTATCTCGGGGGAGATCTCTGTCCTTAGAAATAATTGTTCCTAGGAATGAGCGTACACCTGCTTGACTCAGAGAAAAGCCTGCTGGAATGGTAAGGGGACAAGCAAAGGGCAACAGAAGGGAGTGTTTCCTCTTATCTACTAATAAAGTTTCTCAAGTCCTTCCTTTGACTGGGAGGAAAAGGTTAGTTTTCCAGGCCTGCCCAGGGGACTCAGACTTGTGTCCATCCCCTTGAGCAGTGCCAGGCTTTAAGTGTGAGCCATCCTCCCCTCTGGTGTCACTCTGCAGGAGGATTCCCACTCTGACAGGCTGTGTCAGAACACGCCAGGTGAAGCGGAGAGCCTCTTCTTGCTGCCCAGGGCAGGGGTGAAGCCACCAGCAAGCACTGCACATGCACCAGACCTCCACAGAGGTCCTGGAAGCAGTGATGACTGTTAAGCCCTAGTTGACTGCTCTCCCAATCAGCATTGTAACTATAAATGCTTGCCATTGTACTGTGCTCCCTCATGTACATTCTTTCCAGCTCTGATGCACTTGGTGGACATAGATTCATAGAATCATAGAATCATAGAATGGTTCAGGTTGGAAGGGACCTTAGAGATCATCTTGTTCC
>WBMW01002256.1:782074-896199 GCA_013396635.1 Penelope pileata
CTTCTCTTGATGCAGCCCAGGATGCGGTTGGCCTTCTGGGCTGCAAGCGCACACTGCCGGCTCATGTTGAGTTGCTCGTCAACACACACCCCCAAGTCCCTCTCCTCAGGATTCCTGTTGCTTCAGCTTTAGCCACAGGAAGGAAGGGAGCTGCCTTCTCACTGATTGCTGAAGCTTTCTCCAGCCAAATGATGTGAACTCTTCAGCCTGGTGGGTAGGGCCTGAACATACTCACTTCCCTGTCAGTCGGGTTACATGGAACTTTGCTACTTCTGTCCCAAATACCACTGCCAGTACTGTTTTCTGTGTTTAACTCAACTTCTGTATATTACTATTTACATCATGATGAGTCTTAGGTATGGGATGGTACAATTGCAAGGCACTTAAGGAACTTTCAAGCAGTGCACTTCATATTAAATAAATGTAGCTGAAAAGAAAGGGAGGATAAGACAAGCAGAATAAGGAGCAAGATCTTATATGTACCAAACCCCTTGGTCACTAGAAAGGTAGACCATGGATTACAGAGCAGGGGACTGGTGAAGTGAAGTGAGCAAATCAGCTGCGCGACAACAACCTGACACCTTGAAAACTTGAAGACTTGTTTTTGTACGAGGTTTGCCAATTTAAAAAATATATATATCCACTTTTAATCATGCTTGAAGGGCTCATATACTTTGTTTTCTTCATAGGGCTTCTTTGGATTTCTTTTTCTGTCTCAGTGAAATAGGGACCGTGGGACACATCCTCTTGTATGTGACTCCCAAGTTTACTGTCTGCAGGAACAAAGATGTTCTGAACATAATTAACTCTAGGAATTAATACTGACTCACACTTCCTCATATTCTCATAGAAAAGGAAATTGATTAACAAATACTCAACATAAGGGTTTATAAGAGTAGGGCCCAGGACAGCAGTTCACTTTCTTTCAGATAGTTACTTAGCAAAAGGTGCATTGAGACTCTGGCTTGTTTTTCAGAGATTAAGTTAAATGCTGCTTTGAAATTCATGAGGAAGAATTATCAAAGGTCAGTTGCTAGGTTGGAAAAAAATCTTAATCTTTTTTCTAAGCAGAAAAATACACCTATCTAATCTATCCTATCTATTCCTAGCTAATCTACGTAAATTCTGCCTTTTGTGTTCTGCAGCAATAATTGGACCATAAGTAAAATTTTATTCAGACTGTATTGCTCTTATGACCCTTAAAATCTCTGTAAAAATAAAACCAAATGACATGTTAAAATGCAGGATGGACAGCTTATTCATATACTCATTAAAATTTACCAAAGTTTATGGGTTCACGGCTCATGATATTACTCTTTCTCTTCTCACTCTCTTCTGTTCCCACAAATCTATTCAATTTTACTAGACTTAAATATTCCCTGTAGTTCGATCTTTGTAATAAACAGGATTACCAAAGACTAAATTATCCTTGTTCAAAATATTGCAAGTAAGTAAAGTTAACATCAAAATTTAGGGCGCTGTTAAAAGTCAAGTGCATCAAGTGTTGGTGACTGAGTGTCGTCAGCTTTTTCACAGTGCACACTGAAGGTGCTTGCTACCTTCTGCCTGTCTTTCCTTGCTATCAGTTTCATGTTTGTTTGCCTTTTAAAAATTGATTTCCATTGGCCATGTTCTGTATTCCCCACACTTTAGGGATTGGCAGTGGAAAGTTAGAATGGGTTTGAGATGGAAGGGATTTTGAATATCACCTGGTTCCAGCCTCGCAGCCATCTTCATACCTCCTCTAGGATTTGTGAGCGGTGAGATGAGAAGTGCTCTGTCACTGTTCTTCACATATAATTGTGGCTAGTGAGGCTTGTCTCTTCCTCTATAATTCCTCTGGACATGGCAGTTTCTGTCAATCCTATTACAAGTGAAGCTGTTAGACAGTTACTGTGCTAAAATAGATGGCATTGGTTTTCAGTCTCACTCACTGATTATGAGGCAGTTCCTAAAGGCTATTGAATGACATATGCTGAAGATGTCTTCTTCACACATACCAAGATTTTATTGTGTAGGAGTCTTGTGAAAGTAATGAACAGAACAAGCACTCATTCCAGATCCTTGTCTGTATTTTTGACATTATGTATTATGTATTTTTTTTTCTGAAATTAACAGCTGGGGACTACAGACAACCATTACTCAGTGGTTCATCATCATGACAAGTGTCTGAATTCAACAAGATTGACTTAAGGAGAAGCGTTGAATCAAGTTGCACAACAGAATTTGATTTAGAAGCCTGTCTATGTAGAGCTTAAGTTATGAGAAAGAGATGTTTTTGCTAAAAGTGTATCCTATAAGCTTAAACCTGGAGAATTCTGCATACTGAAATGGAGATTAAGAAAAGACAGAGCAAAAGAAACGCAAAGAGTAGGGGAGGATGATATTTTAGTTCACTATACCCATGAAAATGCAATTGGAATCGTTGCAGAGAATCAGTTAAAGTCACCTTCCCCTGAAACAAACCAGAAGGCTTGTGATCTGCGCCAGGAGCTCAGTGGAGGAGAAAGAGCGCTCCCTCTGTGCTCTAACTGCTCTCCCATCTCTGCAATTTCACATGTCAGCTCACTTTTATTGATTCCAGTGGAACATATGCTTCAGCATGTCTCAGCCCAGCTGATTTGCCCAAAATGGCACATTTATGACCCCCTTCCCCCTCTTTTGACTTCTTGCCAATTCATTAGACGTGGTCATCAGTTCTTCTTTCCTGTGATCTCATACACATTTTGACTAGAGAAAGTTGGGTAGTTCATTTGATTGTTTCATTTGATTGTGCAGAAGAATTTGTTGGCACAATGGATACTCCGTATGATGTTTTGAGGGTATATAGAGGGAGTGGGAGAGGCATTGTTTTGGGTTTTGTTCAACTTGGGCAGGATTTTGTCACTCAGCTCGTGTGATTTCATGTGCTTACAGTGCTTTGAACAATAATAACCCCTACCATCAACCTGTTGGTCTCAATGGATGTGTGCCAGCTCATAAAAACTATATGGATAGTACTGCAGACTTTTTGCTGTAACCTTAAAAAAAAAGTAGTGTTCAGGTAGTTGAGATAATTCTAGGTTTAGCTGGAGTATTAATTCGTTGTCAGTATCAGCATCACATTTGCTGAGTCTGTCTATACCCTCAAAACACAAAAACTTACCATCTGCTGAGGTGTGTACCCAGTTTTAAGTGGAGCTGAAACAGCTAAGATTGTCCAAAAGATTTGGAAAGGAGAAACAATAGTGTAACACAGACTGCCTAAGGAAACCAGAAGAAAGATACTTTTTGTTAGTGTTCTATTGCTTTCATTCAGGTTTGGCTTCCCTGTCAACGCAACCTCACACCAAATCAAGGTAGGGAAAGGCTCTCAAACATTTTTGACAAGCCTAGGTTGGAGTCTTTTAGGAGCTTGTGCTGAGATTCTGTTTTTCTTGTGAATATCTTGCACAGCTCTATTTTCTCTCCTGATAATACATGCTGTTGCTCTGAATAGGATTTTAATGTGCTCTGCAATTGTTTGAGTGCACAGATATGCTGCTCCTGACCTGCAGAGTAAATGTTTCAAAGCGCTTCAATGCGTGCTTCTGAAATCAGCAGGCTGATGGAAACCCTGGCGTCAGCTACTTCATCCACGTGGGAGGATTCAAAGTCATAAGCACTTGCTTATTCTTTTTCTTCTTATTTACTTATTCTTTTTCTGTGTGTTTTTCAGTCTGTCATCAAAATTTTCCAATGGACATTATTCTACTGATCACCTACCTTGCCAAATACACAAACTTAAACCTCCCACTTTTAAAGTTACTTCAGAGTTCCATTACTTCTAGAAAGTGGGTGAGATTAAATTGATATAAAGGAATGCAATTTAACCATATTTATAAGACAGAAAAAATTAAACCTGAGAAGTTTGTTTCTCTTTGATGGATTTGAGAGCTATGAATTAATTTCTTCTGTGCCTCCACCCGCCCATGCAAATGCTTACCTCATATAACAACACCGTTTATTTTGCTTCTCTCTGTTGTTTTAGGAGAATGAAAGCATACCCAAAACCTCACCAAAGCCAGAGTCAACATCTGTCAGACCTTTCCTCTATCTTACCTCTACAGTTGTGTACTGGTGGGAACAATTCCTATTTTTGATCACTTTGGGAAACAGACTGATTCTAATTCATCCAGCTGGATATTTATACATACATAAACATGAAAATTACATTTGTGATCATTTTTTTATCTGTTCATGTAAATGTGTGTGGAAAAATAAGCCAGTGAATGTTAGTGTCGTTAAATGTAATGCACTGACCTCTTATTTTTCTATGTAAGTGTGATGCAAAAGAAAGCATTGCTCAGTTGGCTGTTATAATGGTGCAGACTGCAAAGAGGAGGTAATTAGTACAACCTTAGGGAATTATTGCCTGGTAAAATTGTGTGGGTGTTTTGAATATAAACCTGCTTGAGTATAAGGCAAGCTTGTCTATCAAGCACTTCTATGCAAAAACCTGAAATTGTCAGAGTAGGTCAAGAAGAATGTCTCATACAAACTGAAATAAGTGAAGGTAGGTATTTCTCTGAAAATAATGTGCCCAAAATGGATATTTTTTCTTCTGCTTTTATAAAAAGAAGGGACATTTATAATACAGAAAATTATAAGGGGAGCTTAACAGGCGGAAAGGATTAAGACAGACTTTTTTATCCCACTCAAATGAAAAATTGTTTTGGATGCTTAAATGCGATTTCCCTGATATCAAAGGTTACAGAATATGCACAAGTTGTCTCCCCAAACTGCTTCCACATCTCCAGAAAAGGAAATTTCTTTCCCTGATGCTACCTGCTTGTTGCAAGTATCCTGCTTAGTTTAAAACATTAGGGCTCTTCTCTGGGCTTCTCAGGCACGCTTAGCAGGAAAGGGAGAAAGACAGGGACATTTGCCATATACCCAGCAGTCAAGGATTTATAGTGAAGTATTCATGGATTTATAGTGAAGTATTCATGGATTTATATATGAAGTTTGATGGTTCCCCTGGTTGAAAACAGACTTTTTGTGCCTGTTCTGATCTCTCTGGATGTACTGCAGATGATCCTTTGTTTTTGATAATTTGAGATCAGAAGATCATCTAGAAATCTTAAAGTCAGTTTGAAAAGTAATCAACTCACTCTTTAAAGAGAGACTGCTGCTTTTAAATGCTGCTCCTTAAAGCACTTGTCTTTAATGTGAATGCGTCTATAAATCATTTTAGCACAACTAAGGAGATTTGGGCATTTTACTTAATTTGGGAATGAAAATAGCTTATAGTTACTTCTTACTTTCTTTCAGATGTACACCTGAAGGCCACGCAGCCGTGCTGCTTGCTTCTCCCTTCGCTCAGTGGACACCGAGTGCCCTCAGAGACACTGAGATAATACCTCACAGGTTATGTTTGGAAAGAAGTTCTATTTTACATTAGGAACTCCTGAAATTTCAACACAGCTGTCATGGAAAACCTTTCATTTATTTTTTCAATCTATCTGTTTTAAATGCTTAATAAAACCTCATCGAGGACCTAAATTCTGAGTCAAACTCTAGTTGGCAGTATACATTTTAAAGATCTTCTGGGAACTTATGATCTACTTATCTTTTTCACATCTCATCACTTATAGTTTCCCACTGTCAATAAATTGTTTGCATTTTGCAACATTAAAAAAAGTCTATAAAACGATTCAGAATTGCCATTTTTATTATCCTTTCCAGTTTTATGAGAGCTGTGCAATTGCAAATCTTTCCATTTTTCTTCCAAACTTCTTCATGTGTCAGTAGTTAAATTAAGAACTTTTAAAACCAGCTGGCTTTACAAGACAAAGTCAAGATTTTTATATTTAAATACTTCATATTTATGAGATCAACTCCCAAATATTCTGCTTAGTGTCAATAAATGTTAGTTCTGTGCATTTATTCATGTGATTCATCATCAGCTTTATACTATTTTGAAGCAGTCTGTAAAATATCTTCCAGCAATACAAACCACATACCAAATTTTACCTTAATTGCTAATTAGTGTACATCACAATTCACGCTTATTTTAAGGACACTTTTTGTTAGCATTTCAGTTACTGGATTTGGAAGGAAAATCTGACTCTCTTTCTCCCAAGTTTTGAAAAAAGCTAAACCTACAGTTGCCTGTAATGCAATTTGTATCTTTAATGATCGTTGGAAATAAGGAAGTGCTAATAACCAAGCTTAGAAAAGGAAAGCTGAGGGCCAGAAAAATTAAAAGAACAGTGAGGAAATATTCAATTTTCTGTTCTGATACTGCTTCCAGGGCACTATGGGGTCATTACATATCTAGCATGCTGCACCTAGTACCATGCAGTGGTAATCAACAGGAGGAAGAAATTTTCATGGGAAAGGTACCACTTTCGTGAAGTTCTTCCTGTGCAAACATCCATTGAACAAGGTCTGCTTCCTGGTGAGGACAGCTTGGGAAGCAGGATGAGGGCACTGACAATGGCAGAGAAAAAGATGGAACATTCTATTGCAGCTAATCACACTGGTCTCATGGATAGAAAATCTGATTTTTATGAGCTGGAGATATTAACTGTTCAAAAGCATTTCTGAATTTTCTGTAGCAGACAGCAGTAGTCAGTCTATTTCAGCAAGCAAAGCCCATTCTCAGTTTGATGAGAAGCCTTCAATCACTGCTCTCTGTTGAGAATTTTATAAAACAAAGAATCATAACTGACGCATCCTGTCCGCATATAGCAGACCTTGATGCAGACTGGTAGAGACAGAATAACTCAAAGACTCAAATCAGCTTAGTCTCTGGCAGCCATGAAAGCTATTTCGTGAAGAGATTCTTTCTACTCTGGAACAAACTAGAAGTTTGCATGAAACTTCAGGAATTGTATGGACTGAGAGCTATAGACAGAGAGCTGATCTCTCTCTTTTTTTTTTTCCATTGAAGAGGCTAGTAGGGAAAATTTCTGGAGGTAGCTCTGGCTCTATGTCAGTCTTCTAAACCTTTCTAAGTCACAATTAGCCCACTGCCATGACTTATGGAAGGCCCAAGAGCTGTAAGTTGCTGGGGAGCTTCTCTGCGATGAGCTCGAGGAGCTGCTATCTCAAACAGAGGAAGCATAATCTTAATTTGCTTGGAGAATATTCCAATCATCAGCCTGTATGCAAAACACTCATTAATTTTCTTTTTTATTATTATTGCAGTGAGGTACAAATTCATAGTCAAGGAATTTTATGCTACTTATACATTTGCAATGCAAACCATTACCACCCTGACTTCCACAACACAATGTAAAACTGCAGCAGTTTTAATGAATGAATCCATCACACAGTTTAATTCAAAACAATTTTTATATTGGTAATAAATCCTAGAATTGCCTTTGCTGTTATCAGGAAAACTAAAACGAACAGGAAATTAAAATGAAAACCCCTTGCCCAGTCAATAAGCTAACAAATCTGAGGCAAATTTTTGAAAACAATATGTTAAGTGTTGCTTTTTTACTTCAATTCATGGACTTTCTGACCTAATATTGTGGTACAGAAAAAGAAAAGAGAAAAGAACTCGCTGAGTGCCGGCTCTTTTCTTGGAGCAATGCAATTCAAGACAATCACTGCATGAGATCATATTTTGGTCTTCTTGGGGATGGACTGGAAGTGAGAGAAAACTCAGTTTTGCCAAGGTAAATTAAGTTTCTCTCCCTATTGCCACATTTGCTTAGGCAAGATTTGCATTTTGTTAATTGTTTACAGATGAGAGGAATAAAAAGATTTTAATTTAACAAATAATCTAATTTTGGATAGAATTTATCCCTTCTGTTATCAAGATTACCCAGAAGCTCTATAATATTTTTAAGGATTAGCTCTGACTTGGGAGAGATAACTCCTTTTTAAAGTGGCAGGAAGACAAAGCTAAATAATTCTGGGGCAAGCCAGAGCTCTCCTTGCCATGGAGGTTACCCACAAATTATGCCAAGATTCCCTGACTGGGTTTGAGCAGTTAGGGGCACAATAAACAGCTGTAATCTAGAAATTATTTGCATGTTGGCTGCAAATTCCTCTGGTTCCACTGCCTGCAATATATCATGAAGGAAAGGATTTTACACTGCAGTATCGAAAAATGTGCACCTTGCAATATCGTCTTCTGGAGGGAAAAAAATAGGCATGTGCCAATGTTGGAAATTATATTTAAAAAAAAAGAGAGAGAAAGAGAGAGAGAGAGAGAAAGGGAGAAAAAGCAGCAGCAACATATAGAACCATGATGACGTCTTAAAAGTATTCTAATAATAAGAATGCAGGATGAGATTTTCAAATGTGTGTTTTGAATCAAAACCAAAATTTCTGTGCAAGTAATTCTCTGAATCACCTACATTCCTAAGAATTCCTAACTCACCTGTGATCTGAAAATATGCATAGGACATTGCATTCCTTAACTGACGAGCACGAGATACCTGGAAGGTGAAGCTCGTACATGTTTCACACACACACACACACACACACACAGCCCTTGCTTTCATCATATCCTAAGAAACAGAAAAAATTCTAGAATGACCAGATTTGGCCAAAGAAATTTCTCTCTTCAGTTTCTTTTGCTCTTAAGCAGAGTTGAACAAGTTTTCACCACTACTATTGGGCCTGGGAAACCCTGGAGTCCATGGCACGTACAAATTCGTCACGACTCTCCTGAGGCCGGTGAAGTTATTCATGTAACAAATATTTGAATCTCCTGTTTTCATGCTTTAGGTAAGTTAATTTCAGCTAGTCGTATATTGCTTCTATCTCTATCTGTTGTACCGCTCTTACCATATAGCCTAGATTTGCTGCCTTCTGACTTCCATCTGCTTGGGCTGATGAAAGATGCACTGCACGGGCAGCACTTTCCTAGCAAGGATGCTGTCAGAGCAGCTGTGAAACAGTGGTCACTTCCGCTGGCGCAGATTGTTACGAGCGCAGCATGCAGGCTTTTGCCCATCACTGGCAAAAATGCATAGCTAATGGCGGTGACTGTTGAAAAAGAGTGTTTTGTAGCTGAGAATTTTCTCTATCAAGTAGTGATATTGTGCTCTTTGTATCTGTTACAAATTCCATGGAAATAAATAGGAGGCATTACTTTCGGAGCCACCTCAGTACCTTTTACATGACGAGACTTAAAAAATACTGCATTTATGCAAAAACGACCATGAGAAATCCAGAAGAAAAAATTTGTTATGCAAGAGTTTTCTTATTGTGTCCACACGTTCCTACCCTGAGTTTGAACGGTGACTGTTTCAGTGAAGGAGCCTCTTTGGGAGCGCCAGGTTGCACTGAGATGAGCATATTCTCGTCCCCGGCTTTGAAACTATTTCAGAATCATTAAGTGTCATTATGTTACAGTTAATAATGGAAAATGATGTCTTTCATCTCCAGAAGCAATTTACAGCGTACAATAAACTGGCACATAAACTGCTCAGAAGGATCACTTTGTGCATTCGCTTCCCCCGTGCCTTACAAATATATTTAGCCATGACCTAGAGTCCACGTGGAGCCTGCTATCCTTTGGTTAACTTCTCACACAATTCAAAATCAAATTTCATACATTAAATGTCAGAATGGCTCCTTAATACAGGCGCAGTATACCAAAAATGCAATATACGATTTTGAGTGATTTTCAGTGGAAGTTTCGGTTCTTCTTCCTACCTAAGAATACAAGAACAGCACACGAGGGGCATTTCTGCATTTTGTTGGCTTTGTACCGCAGTACTTCTGTTGGAAGCAAACTTAAGCTTTAATTCCAAGGCCAGCTGTTATCTGTGTCCCTACGGCTTTAACTGCTGTGTCTTCATACGTGCTTAGGGAATGCTGATTTTTATTGATTGCGAATCACCTTAATTTATTTAATACTCTAGCTCAATTCTTAAGACGTAAAATGCACACACAGGAGCCAGACGTCATTTACCATAAATCGGTTTCCTTAATGCAATGATTGTATGGGCGAGGGCTGGGCAAGCAAGCTTGTGCTCTCTGTGTCTGGGTTTCGTAACCGGACCTTGCAAGCATTTGGAGTTTGCTGTTCACTCCCTTCACAGGAGATCGATGACACCATCAGAACAACGTAATATGTAGATTACCCACAAAATAACATAAATATTGTGTTGGGAGTACGTGCACATTGTTATTCTAATAGGATTTCTACTGGAATCAAAAAGCCAAGACTGCGATTTGAAGGGAGGGGTGTTTTTTCCTAAAGCCTTTATTTTTTTCTATTGCATTATGTTCAGAATAGGCATTCAATGGGAGTTGGCAGTGCAGGGTTTTGAAGAATAAAAGACAATATAATGACCAGAAAACAAGTATAGTTTTCTAACGCACATGAGAAGTGAAGGTAATAAAACTATTGATTTATTGCTGTATTTAATGCAGCATTACCTATTTTCTGTTTTTTCTGCTTCTTAACACAGCAGTGCTGTGCTCTTTGTTGTCACTGCCACCAGTACAGCTGAAGTAGGCTTTTACTTCTGAGGATGATCTCGAGCGTGCTCTCATTTCGGAACTTTTTCCATTTTAATGTGACTGCAGGCAACTTTGAAAGCCTGAGCTCTATTGAAATCCATGGCAACCCTCTCTCCATGACTGAACCTGTCTGCTGTGACAGGCTTCCACCAGCTCCTTGCCCTTCTGCTATTAGTCATATTGTTACTCCCGATCATCGCTTAATTATTATGCCCTTTCCATATGTTTGTGATGACATTTATTTTTGTCTGTGGCTGCTACACGTGGCTTCTTGCTAAGAGCATTATAACATATTTATACATTTTCTCCTCCATCACGCCTTCTCCTCACATCCTCCTGGCTCCTCTCAGCCCCTCGGAGCAGTTCTGGTGTTTCACAGCCTCTTTGGAGGCCCCAGGAGGCAGCCGCCCTCAGCAGGGCCCAGGGCTGCTGGCACCAATGGGCCCAGAGCCACAGTTCAGCTGCAACATCGCTGCAGGAGCTGCCTTTTCTCTCACATTTTTGCCTCCATTATCATTCTCATTTCATCTCTCTCTGTGTTCCTCCGCTTCTTGCTTTACTTTTCCATTAACATGGGGGACACAGTTGTAGGGCATTTTTGTGTTTCCCCATTCTCAGATAGATTTGGTTGTAAAGCTGCTGAAAAACGTACGCTTTATTTAAACCAAAACGAGCAAAAGGCAGCAAAACTCATAACTTGAAGCACACCAACTTGAATTTTGTCCTTGTGAAGAAAAGGGCATTTGCATGATTATTGTTGAGAATTTCTTTTTCAATAGCAAGATTCCCCAAAATAAAGGCTGTACATCAGGAAGCAAACATTTTGCCACCATTCTTGGTTGAATTATTTCCTCTTCAAAAACAGCATGTCTGGAACACCAGCTCCCGTATTTTTTAGTTGCCCTCCTGGGCCAGAGCCCAGCTGCTGTCACTGAAAGCCCACAGGAATTTGTGAAATAAAGGAGTCAGTGGTGCCAGCACTGACCTCCCCGGGGTGAAGGCAGATTTCTTTCTTTGCTCACAGCCACTGAAGCTTCCACTTCTGGCTGAAAGCAGAGGAGCAAACACAGCTTGGTTGGCATCTTATGCTCACAGTATGAAGCAACATGGACCAAGGGTTGTGTTAGTCCGATTTTGGCCAGCCATTTGGTTGATGCCCAACTCAGGCATTGTTTGTTTTTCCCTACCCCTGTTGTCCACAGGTCCAATGACTTCAAACAAAGTTCAGCAGCAGGGAGGAAACGATTTTACCCCAGTAGGACTATGGTAATTACACTGCTCTGAGACAAGGGGCTTTGGGAACAAAGATCAGCCCTTGGATAGCTGGGGCATTAACTGCTGTGCTATTCCTAACACGTAACTTCACTACAGATCATTTTTAGAGGCTCTCCTTGGTCTGTGTGCTTGTTTTCCAACACCAGCCTTCAGAAGCAGGCAAGTAGGGCTGAATTAAAACATCAGATCTCAGCAATTAAACTCCAGGGTTATCACCATGTCTGAACACAGGGCTCTCTGAGGGCACCTCAGCATAAAGAGCAGCTTCATCTTTGCCACAGTGAACACATTTCCTATCAAGTATTAAAATTTTGTTCTCCTTTTGGGATCTGCATCAGAAAACTGTTTGGCTTCCTTGAGCAGTGACTTTCTTTGGGTTTTTGTTTTCAAAATTTTTAATATACAAGGGTAGCTCTGAAAGTAATGCCTCCTATTTTTATTATGTTGGCCCACGACATCAGAGGCGAATGAGGCTGTAGAGGTTGAACCTTCCCACCAATATTCCACTCCATTCCATTTTGTTGCCATGTGACAGATGGCAGCAGAGGGGCAGCCTGACAAAATGGTGTCTGACATGGAAGTGCAGATGAAGCAAAGGTGTGGAATTGAATTCTTCCAAGTGGAAAAATTGCATCCAATGACATTCATCAATGCTTGCTAAACGTTTATAGAGACCAAACAGTGGATGTTAGCAAAGTGAAAATTGGACTGCATGGGCAACATTTTCCTCTCCACACCTGACATATTTCTTAACCTACAGAAATCTAGAATTAGTAATTAGCATTTAAGGCATTTTGATTACCCATTCTCACACATTATCCATAAGCAAACCGTAACACAGTAAGCTCCTTATTCAGTAAAAGGGAAAATGAACCTTTGTGTCTCAATCATACATTGAAGCAAGGCTTGCTTGCAAGGAGAAAGTCCCTTACAAAAACCTATCTTTTTGCTTATAAAATAATCTCCCCAAAAGATCTTTATGTAACAGTTTTCTAACTGCTTTTTAATGCATTTTCCTGAGATTACAGTTAATGGCACTCTGATCAGGCGTCATTCTACTGCCCTGTATATACTGGTGTCACTTGTATTATAACGTTGTCTGTTCTAGCTCTCAGAACTTGAGAGCTGCCAATTTGGCTGTGAAACTGATGATTTATCACATACACCTCGTTTAGAATCAATTCCTTTTTCTTACTAACAATTTTTTTCTGTCTCAATCCCTGTGGTGCAATCACAGAAGCGAGATCACTTTAGAAAGATTTCTAGTGATCTCAGGTAGAGTATGAAATGGTTCAATGATTGTAAACAAAAGATTTCAACTTACATGATAGTGATCTCCCACCGAGATGAGGAACAGTCAGATCCCACACAAGAGATCCTTTCCCCTTGGTGGCTGGCTCTTAAATGAGCCCAGGGTGGTCCCTCCCTGGGTCCCCCCCCTCCTGGTCACATGGAGGGGGGCACAGGTGTTCCTTGGGCCAGCCACCACCCTTCACCAGGTGCTCAATCACTAACTCAGGCCTATCCTTGGTATCGGCACCAAAACTCTAAGCCGAAAGGCAGGGTGTGCTTATATCTGTCTCCAAAGCCATGCCACATGATTTTCAAAGCAAGCTTTTGTCCATCTTTTGTGAATGGACAAATATACTCTATTACAATTTCTAGCACAAACTACTGCTGGTGCTAGCCTCCATCATTTTTGTAGAAAGAAAAACTGTCTTAAAAAAGGCTGTTCTCACTCCAGTTTGTATTATCTACTCCCCTTTATGTATCTGATTCAGGAATGATTGTAGCTACTTGCTCATTGTCCCACTTCAACAAGCAAAAATGAAATTTCTGTGGTGTTTTTCTTCCTCCACTAGAGCAATCTAGGTGGCTTTACACAAAGTTTAATTAAAAACCTCTGAAAATAAGCTTGTTTTACAAGCTGTTAGGAAGGAACATACGAGGAATCTTGAAGATTTTCTGTTTCTAATTTCCCTATACTTAATAACTGCACTTTTTCACAGCCTAATAAGCTGCCTTCCCCTTCTTTCAGTTACATAAATTCCTTTATTTAACATTCTTCACAAGAAGTACAAGAGATGAGTGTAATCTTCAAGTACCAAGGCTATTCATCAGCTTTCACCAACTATGAGGTACTTAGCAAAGAGTTTGTTTGCCAATACCACCACAATTTAAGCCAAGCTCTCACGCTATGCAGAAGTATTATATATAGGATTAAAATTAAAGGCACTTCTAAGACTGATTTTAAGAAAAACTGAACAGATGTTCACCTCCAAACTTGCGCAAAAGGTGCTAAAAGCAAAGGGCAGGATGTTTCTAAAGGATAACCGTTCTTACCATAAGTCACAGAATCACAGAATCACAGAATTGCAGGGGTTGGAAGGGACCTCAAGAGATCATCGAGTCCAACCCCCTGCCAGAGCAGGTTCCCTACAGCAGGTTGCACAGGTAGGCATCCAGGCGGGTCTTGAATATCTCCAGGGAAGGAGACTCCACAACCTCCCTGGGCAGCCTGTTCCAGTGCTCCGTCACCCGCACCGTGAAGAAGTTCTTCCGCATGTTGGTGCGGAACTTCCTGTGCTCCAACTTAAGGCCATTGCCCCTTGTCCTGTCCCCACTGACCACCGAAAAGACGTTCCCCACCTCCATTTGCCTCCCACAACTAAGATACTTATAAACATGTATCAGGTCCCCTCTCAGCCTTCTCTTCTCCAGGCTGAACAGACCCAGCTTACTGAGCCTCTCCTCATAGGGGAGATGCTCCAGGCCCTTTATCATCTTTGTGGCCCTCCGCTGGACTCTTTCCAGGAGGTCCCTGTCTTTCTTATACAGGGGAGCCCAGAACTGGATACAGTACTCCAGCTGAGGCCTGACCAGGGCAGAGTAGAGGGGGAGGATCACCTCCCTCGACCTGCTGGCAATGCTCTTTTTAATGCACCCTAGGATCCCATTGGCCTTCTTAGCCACCAGGGCACACTGCTGGCTCATGGCCAACTTGTCATCTACCAGGACCCCCAGGTCCCTCTCTGCAGAGCTCCTCTCCAGCAGGTCATCCCCCAGCCTGTACTGGTACATGCGGTTATTCCTCCCCAGGTGCAAGACTCTACACTTGCTTTTGTTGAACCTCATCAGGTTCCTCTCTGCCCATCTCTCCAGCCTGTCCAGGTCTTGCTGGATGGCAGCACAGCCTTCTGGCGTGTCAGCCAGTCCCTCATACCTTGTTCAGAGAAGAGGGAATCATACATGGAATGCCTTGAATTGTTTATGTTATATAGATTTTAAATATATATATTTACACATATATCCACACACACAGAATTTTAAATAAAACAAAGTAGGTTTGACTTATTTGTATTTACACTTAGATTTGTTGCTATAAAAAACAGTATGGTATCTATGCTCAATTAATCTTAAAAGATGTGGGGTTTGGACTACAACCTAAATATGAAGAAACTCCACTATTGCTGCTAGTTATGTAACAATACATTCAAATTCAGCTTAGATGAGTACTTCTCACAGCACACTTCCTTGCACTTACAGGCTGCAGTTCAGTTTTCATTTAATTAGTTACTAAAATAAGAGAGATACTTGCAACATTTGGAACGGAATTACGATCAAGCCGCCAGAGTTTTGACTTCATAGTTTAAAATGTATTTTTACCAATAGAGGAAACACTCCCCCCAACACCCAGCCTCTCCAGCAATGACCCAAATGAGTTGTTGGTATTCTTGTCCAACAGCTTAAAATGTAAATATTTGATGTGTATTTGGACATTTTGTTCAAATTATTTTCTTTTGGTGATACCTATAAATGCCCTTTTCTCTAAGCATTAACGCATGGGTTAGTTCTGAGGCTGGTTACAAGCTAAAGCTACCTCTCCTGAAGTCAGTAAAATAGACTAGCAATTGAAACTCAGTTATGCAATTGTCAAAGTGATCCTTTGATTGTTGGTAACCACTCGGAAGAAGCAAAAATTCCACCCAAATCCTAGTAAAACTGTCCTACTGGAGTGCTTTGTATGATGCACCCAAAATCATTTCAGACTATCAAACCAAGTAGCAGAGGGGTGCAGTAAACCTGGCAGGCAATAACTAAACATACCTGGATGAGTCCCTGCATTATAAAACAACACATCCGAATGTGGAGAACGTTAGAGCCAGTACTGTATTCAGAGAGGTACCCTGCGCTGCAAAATACACAAGAGATAAGTCTGAATTGTGCAACCAAGTAGACAAGTGTATACAATCCAACTGAGTACTGGATCATACCTAAGCATTTTTTGCTATTTAATACAAAGGGTTTTAGAAAAATGGGTATTAGTTAATGGAATAGGTAAAATCCCAAATATTAACTACAATCTCAAATTTATCACAGCATTAAGACAACACAAATTATGAAACTGTTTACATTGCTAAGTCAATAATTTAAGTATAGAAAACTAGAATATCTGAAAAAAAGCTTTTACAATATTGCATTTTAAATAAAATATTTTGCCTTGAATAATTTGTGTAGATACACTGCATTTCCATTCAAATTACATTGTAATTTAGCTATGATTTTAATTTTCAAAATTTATTGGGAAAGGCTGCATGTTTTAGCTACTCCTATAGCAGGAATTGAATTTTAAAATTGACAGCCTTATTAAAATATTCCTTCTACAGATTTAAAAAAAAAAAAAACAAACACAGGTGCTCTGTAGTATTGGAGGAGATTATTCTGCAAATTGCCACATAGAGGTGAGGAAAAGCGGGCCTGAAAATCAAAACAGTCCAAAAATCAGGCTTCTCAGGGACACTCAACCTCAAGATCCTGATTTTGCATACTGATCATAATCTTCACAACATCTTAACTCATTACCATGTATCAAAACACCTGTGTTGTTCATCCACACTATTACAAGTGAATCCATTTCCATAGATGTATGCTGACTACCTTTGCAAATTAGCACCTATTGTTTGTGACGCTCAGACTTCTCAGTCACAAATGATTAAATCAGATTTAAAACCAGAAAAGCCCAGAGCCAGGTAATTATGATGGAAGAGTGTTTTCCAAAAACATTACCAGGTCAAGCAAGCTAAAGCCCCATGTAAGTACGCATTAAAGTAAGCCACAACCATTTGAAAATATGATTAACCTATACAGCAGCTACAAGACAATGACTTTGGAGTGCACAAGTTGCCTTTAAAAACCAACAAATGTCTGTAAAAAACATCCTCATTTCAAACAACCTTTAGGATTGATGCAATTAATTGAGCTATTTGCACTATTTCAAACACCAAATATTTTCTTTAGTGACTGAAACTGTCACAACTTTCAGGCAGGGAAGCAGTAAAATCAAGATGACATTAAATGCAATAATCTTTAATTAAAAACCAACAAAATGGTGCAACACTGGGCTGCTGAGGAAAATACTATTTATTATACATTTAAATACAAATCTGAAATGTGTTGTGGACACATCCGCAGGGTTACAGGTAAAAAAAATGTACAAAGTTATGTTCTGCATCTCTCAAGACTGATGCTTCAAAAAAAATTCACAAAATACCAAAGTTCATCTTTGTAAGAACTGTAAAGAAAATAATGCATACGATCTTTTGATTGGCAGATTATCTTTGTTCCCTCCCTGCATGAAGTACCTAGAATTTGTAAACAGTCTTCAGAAGTGTTTAACAGCTTTAAGGAATGCGTAATCACAGTTCATAAGGATTTGTCCCACAATGAATTGCAACACTACACAGTAGTCTCATGTTTCCATAACCCAGTTCTAATATTACCAGTACTGTCTGCAGTGAGCAAGGGTCCGTCCTGAGCACTGCTTTTAAGTGGTCCATTCTGAATGGCTAAATTTAGGCCGTAAGATTTTTGCTGGTTTTCAAGTTCAACCACTATTGGTTTCCTTAGAATATCTTTTTTGTTGTTAGTAGCTATTGTTTTCTCAGTATTTCTGCTACTTTTTGGAAGCGTACTGCAAGCATCACTGCTGTCTTGTTGGGACTGGTTATACTGACGTTCCCTGTATGCCAGATAGGCTCTCCGGCTCCTTGAATGTCCTTCGCTGTTGCTTTGTCGGCTTTTGGGTAAGCCATTTTGCACACTTCCTTCCACACTTGTTGGAACATCATACGCATATTCCCTCAATACTGCAAGCCTGCTAGCACGATGTCCCTTGCTTCTGTTCTTGTGATGCCGACTTGGGTGCCCATTTGTCCGATACTGTACCTCTAACGGAGCTACGTGCATTTTGATATCATTATCCACTGAATGCTCAGTGAGACTGTTATCGAGCTGAGGCCCTGTGTTCAGTGGTAGAGAAGTAGAGTGGCACTGAGCTGCCGCAGCTTGTAAATTAGTTAGTTTACAACCTTGAGAGGAATTTTTTAGGCTCGATGCACTTTTATTTGTGCACGAAGATTCTGCACTGCTGTTGGTGCACTTGGGGGCCTCTCCGTTGGTTCCACTGGAACTGGAAGGCTGGACATTCACTTGCACAGAATACGTACTCCTTCCAGGGCAGCAAGTCGTTATCCACGCGTGCCTGACATCTTCCCTGTTAACGCAATGGTGCACCATAAGAAAGGCACTGAGGCTTAAACATGTTGCCCCAAAGAAACAGCTAAAAATCAGGTCCATGGGATAATACAGGGAAACAGATAGAGCTCCAAAAATCCACAGAGCAATGTACAAGAGCAAAGTAAGGCCTACTCCCAGAAGCTGTGCTTGAAAACTGTGCTCATTCTCCAACGCAGATGTGGAAACGAGTGACACCGACAATGAATCTTGATGAGCCAGTTCCCCATGTTCGTTGGTAGCCAGACGCTGCTGTTCCTCAGCTGGTTCCTTAAGTTCGTATTTACGTTCAGGGTGCCGTTTTAGTTGTATGAATATGCTGAGAAAATACATGCAATTTATGAAAATTATAAAGCTAGCTGGTCCATAAAACGCTCCTAAGCTAGGCTCCCAGGCCATCCAGCAACTGCAAAGCAAACAAACAAACAAAATCAGGACATACAACTTCCCACAAGTCACATACACTTTATTGGTTCAAAATGGTACTTCGAAATTACCTCAGCTGTGTTATGTTTTCTGGAACAATCAGAACTGCGAGTAGTATTTAGAAAAGCAAGACCGGAACATTATGACAGAGCTCTCAGTTATATGGTACTTACTAAGGTGCATTAGGTCTGCTGCCATAATTTCGGATGTTTGCTGCTGCTGTTATTCCACAAACTATGATAGGGATTCCTCCACCAATGAGGTAGAACCTAAAAAGTAAAACTAATATATCAGTGACTGCTCAATGGCAATAGATTTTATTTAATAACCATAAGGGAAAGGAGAGAGAGCTTTCCAGGATTCTAGAAATACAACATTTCTTTAAGGGAAAAAAAATATGGTGAATTGGGTTTGTGCTCCAGCAAAATCAATTTTTCCAAGTCTTCCTTGCTACAGTTTCCCCTCTGATGTAAACCATCTTTCTCAACTTCTAACCTCCCTCTGAGGCACTAAACAGACAAGGTATATGAAGTCAGAAGGGAAAAGCAAAAGCTAGCAGTCAAAAGTTGTAAACTATTACAAAAGAGTACGGAAACTCAGAAGGAAATAGTTCCTGGAGATGAATTTGCCTAAGATTATGGACACTTTTCTTAAGACCAGCTACAAGAACTGGCTATTTTGTTTTGTTCTAAAAGGACTGACCTTATAGTATATGCCTTCTGCTTCCCTGTAAACTGCATGCTTTCATAAGGATGAAGGCATATGTCTAACCATTCCAATTTCTATGAATTCACGTTGAATTTGTTAGTGGCAGATCAATAATTACTATCATTCCAATCAATGGCACTCTGTGCTGCATCTTAGGTTAATCCAGTCCAAATTCAGAACACAACATGCACCGAGAACTACTTTTGAGGCATATGCATGGGTCACTTGTGCCATCAACAAGATCTAGTCCTGCAGTCCTGGGTCTGCCCACTGCACTTCAAACTATTCACCAGAAGTTACAGCTGTCAAACTCAAGACACAAAACAACAGTCTAAAATAAGCTAAGTCTTACTTGGAAGTCCAACTAAATCTATTATTTAGTTGCCCAATCCAACAAGGATCATGTTCTGCCACTTGTTTATTCAGTATCATGGTGCAGCTCCCAGGAGATGGCCAGACAAAACAGATCTTGATGGCAGATCTTACTCTACTCATCTGTTGTTACAACTTACTAAATCACTGCCTCAAACACATATCACTGCTCAAACCAACAGCCAGCTGAAGCTCTTTCTACACAGGCAAGTTGTTATTAGTGGGACAGCAAAGCTATTTGGATTGTTTGCAGCTATCGTTCAGTCTGCTGTACAGTAGGAACAAGTTTACAATCGGCATTGAACTTCTCTCTATAGTGGCTTTCGGCAAAACACTGAATCAATTTCAGAAGTCTTTTTATATCTTGTTTATCACCTGTGATAAAGCTGTATTAACACAAAGAACAGAGATCAGTACCAACAAAACTATTTTACTTGCAAGGAATTTTCCAAAATAAAGCTAATCTGTGCTAGGAGGAAGGGTGATGAATAACTATGAAGTCCGCCCTCAGAAGACACCTACAGGAACTGAAGATCAGTGTGTATGCATAATGTCTACCTAACAGCTGCAAAGTGGACCTCACCAAACAGAGAGTGCAAAACAGAGTAATTTGTATTGGCAAATGAGGAGAAAACCATATATCTCCATACAGCCACTGGTGTTTAAATTTGTCCATTTCAAAATATCCTTTGTAAATCTGAAAAGGCACACGAGAGGAAGAATCTAAATGCCATTAATTAGCTGTTTTGTCTCTTTCAATTCCAGAAACAGGAGGACTGAAAATAATAGGTGACTCATTCCATACAAACAAGAAACTCCTGCTCAGAACTCTTTACCCTCTGCCACTAATGGGTAGGTTTGTTTTGAGCACAAGTTTAATAGGCAACTGAATGAACAAAATAAAGTTCTTTCACAGCTGTCATGCAAAAACATCAGACTGACTCAGAAAATCTCTGAACTGCAGAGACAGAATAATCTGAAAATATATTAAGTATTTTTGCCCTGTTCTTGTGTTTCTCTCCAGAGCTACTGCCACTGTCATAGATGAAGTGTCCGAATCTGAAAAGGTACGTGCATGTTTATGTTTCTGCAGAGCTAAGCCTGTAAAGCTGGTATTGGCGCTACAAAATTTTCCTAAGAAAGACTGACACAGAGTAATAGGGGTTGGAAAAAAGTAAAATAAAATTGCAACAGATGTTAAAATGGCCATTCAGTACCCTGCCGGAAGGCACACGGTCACATGCATGATATCCTACAACAAATAGAACAGATTCTTTTTTCTTAATATAATGAACAAAAGCTAAACAAAGCGATGGAAACAGTGGTATAAATACTAACCATCTGGCTCATGTATTCAATATTTCCATATGCTTCTACATACTACTGCAAATTTTAGCTGATATTTAAAAAAGCGTTCCTAATTTTCTGCGGTTTCTGTATTTTAAGATGAAGCTTCCCAAGTACTTGCTTGTGTAACTAATCAAAGTTAATCAGCGTCTGCCACCTTGTGGAGAATTCCAACCTAGCAGTTTTTAATTAATATCCGGGAGCACAGGGAGCTATATATGTTTAAATTATGTTAATATTTACTATTAAAAGTATTTTGTAAGGGGAATTTAATAGATAACTAGTTTTCCTCACTTCAGTGATTTAGTGATTTTAGAAATAAAAATTCTAAAGAAGAATGCTTTAGGAATGTTTTACAAAGAACGCAATTTTCATTTGATAATACCTGACATTAAACGTATTAAACTATACTTACTCAAATTCTAGTGTTAACTGTCTGGTAACACAGTTCTCCACATTCTTTTCCCTATGACAATTTAATTGAAGTGTTCCTAAGCGAAGCCCTAATCAAAGCCCCAGAAGTGATGCTGAAACACTACCGAATTATTAATTTACAAGTCAGGAATACAGCACTGTGACAGCAACACGGTAAGACCAACTATCCTTCACCTCATCCTCACTAACAAGGCTGGAGAACAGAAAAATCTGGAAGGTACTTGAAAGGCATTTGGAAAAGAACAGTTTTGACCTGTTAGAATTTCTGGTCAGAATATGAGCATGGTGACATGGCAGACACAGCTGCAGAAACAAACAACAGGCTCACCTCAGCATTGGTCTGGGTGGAGGCGGCGGCTCATCAGTATCTTGACATCTTTTTGCTTTTTTGGTTACTTGCTTGTAAATATTACGAGATGTCACTCCCAGCCACAGTACTGTCGCAAGAGTGGAATAATGGAGAATTATCCCAACCTTAAGAAATAAAATAAAATAAAAATAACCCCCTAAACATTTAAATCTTACCAAGTTACAAAATTATTATTTACTCTATGATTTGCATAAAACTTGAACTTCCAAAATTTAAGTTCAAGAAAAGACTACTTACCACAAGGCCCTCAGTTCTCAATCTAATAAGTGTGAATTCAAATGAAAGAATTATGGAACATTACAGTGAGGAATTAGAAAACTTTAGGAGTCACTGAAGGAAAAGAAAGCACTTTAACAATATCCACTGACAGAAGCAACTGTATTACACTGAAACGTGGCAAGTGAATGATAGATGGTTCAATCTCAGAAGAACAAATCGTTACAAAAGAGGAGTCCCAATAAAGCTGTTTGTTTAGAGAAAGTACAGGTCTTTGACTTTAAACACTTTCCACTTCCTCCCTTTAAGTTATCCTGAGGCAGTAAAAATAAATATTTTTATATTTGCAGAAAGCAGTTTTCATGTGGTCTGTAAATGTCACATATGGCTCTCTTTAACAATTCTGTAATAAGTCTCAAAAATAAAACTACATGGTAGAACTTCTCTGTGATGGCATTTCTGACAAAAAAAATTCTGGTGCATTTCTGAAGTATTTTTCCAGTTTTCACATAATGAATTAATTTTATCCTCACGGATGGATGAGAGACGTTTTTAAGGTTGAAAAAAAATTCATTCTTTATCTAAATTTAACATTCTGACGAAAATGTCTCTGCAGTACTACTATTCTGTAGGAGGCAAAGGGGCATATATGGATACAGAGATATGAAATGTACCAAGATTTTTCAAGTGATCTTAAGTACAATTCCAAAATATTCACAGTTATAATAAATATAGTTACAATAAATAAAAGTTAAAAATAGCAAAGCTTCATATTTACATAAAAGCTCAGCATTCTCTACCAAATGATGGGAGAGTTAAAATTCTAACTTATTTTCTTGTGCTGATGTGTTTACTTACTGCTTGGCAAATGCTGGCATTCCTGGTCTGAGTTACACCTCCAATAAACATCACACACGTCAGGAAAATGTGAAAACTTAGGTTAACTAGCATATGCCAGCTTTTTACACTGATCCTGATCACACTGTTAAAAAAATAAAATTAGACAACATAAAAACAAAGCACAGCTGCATCATTGTCATTCAGAAACTAGAAAGATACAGTCGTGTTAAATGAGATATAATTACTGTTAATGATTGTTTGACTACCATGTACTCTGTAATCAAATATAATCTCTGATCTTCATTACAAGAAATTTAAACACCCTCCTATTAACCAGCTTTATACAACTATTTGGGGCCTGATTAAGAAAGTGTCAGGCTTCAAGCTTTCACATCAACAGAAATGTAAAAAGCCGAACATTTTGTTAAATGTCATTTTTGAGTGGTCACTTCCTTCATCATGAAGGAAAAGTGAAGAATTAAAGAGATCCATGGTTACGAGAGTGAAATTACCATACCAAAGAAGAGATGAAATAGCCACTTTCTTAGCTGTTAGTTCACATCAACAAATTTTATAGGAAAATACAGATGCAAATTACTATATCATCTTCCTATCAGAATGAAAAAGTTGTCCTCAGCACTATGAAAGCAATTTTTTAGTCTCTGGTAATTTTGATTCCTACCTGTGATGGTATATGTAGCTGACTATGATCATCAACAGGCACATTAGCAAAACCATGGCGGTGGCATAAATAACTGGATGCAGAAGATCAGCTGGCTGCGTATATAATTCAGCTTCTGTCAAGTCCTGACAACAAAACCAGAAGTCATATTAGTTCATCTTACCTCTTATATCTTATTCTGTTGGTGGGAATGAAAGAGAAAATATATATATATATATATATATATATAATAAACAGGAACACTGCAGGTAAAATACTATGTCCCCGCTGCTTCCCCCAGTTATTTATTATTGAAGGTACCTGGCTCTCTTCCACAAATACCTGCTGTTCTGTCTGAATGTTACAAATGTGGTCATGTTTAAGAGTACACTTAAGAAGCCTCATATATGTCAGAATATAAAGACAAGTTAGCAGCTTAGATGTACACAACTTTATTCTTTTTAAAATACATAATAATAGAATCATAGAATGGTTCAGGTTGGAAGGGACCTTAGAGATCCTCTTGCTCCAACCCCCCTCCCCCCTGCCATGGGCAAGGACACCTCCCACTACACCAGGCTGCCCAAAGCCCCATCCAGCCTGACTTTGAATACTTCCAGGGAGGGGGCATCAATGACTTCTCTGGGCAACCTGTTCCAGTGTCTCACCACCCTCACAGTGAAGAATTTCCTCCTTATATCTAGTCTAAATCTACCCTCTTCCAGTTTATAACCGTTAGCCCATGTCCTGTCATTATCTATCCTTGTAAAAAGCCCCTCCCCAGCTTTCCTGTAGGCCCCCTTCAGGTACTGGAAGGCTGCTATCAAGTCCCCCCGCAGTCTTCTCTTCTCCAGGCTGAAGAGTCCTAACTCTCTCAGCCTGGCCTCGTAGGGGAGGTGCTCCAGCCCTCTGATCATCTTCGTGGCCCTCCTCTGGACCCGCTCCAACAGCTCCACATCCTTCTTGTGTTGAGGGCCACAGAAGTTTGTATAGCATGTAGAACAACAGTGTGTTGCAGTGATCATGATGACTAACATCTGCAACAACTCAGAACTTAAGAGAAAGCACCGTCAGCAAGTTTGCAGATGATGCTGAAGCGGGGGAGTAGATCAACAGGCTGGAGGATATTCAGAAGGGCACTGAAAAGTCAGAGAAATGGGCTGATCCACGTCATGAAATTCAACAAAGGAATATCTGAATGTTCCGTGTCTGGGATGGAATAACCTCCATGCATGCCACAGAATAGGCTGGGTGCTGGACTGAATAGAAAGCAAAGAAAAAAGAGCCTGAGGGTACTGGTAGACAGAATTAGAACATAAGCCAGCAGTGTACATTACAGCCCAAGGCCACACTTCACTGTACTAGCGAAAATGAAGCACACAGGTGAATGGAAGTCATTATTCCCCTCTGCTTAGCACTGTGCAATCACCTTTGCAGAGCTACATTCAGTTTGAGGCCTCCAGTACAAGAAAGACACTGACATACTAGATGGTGCAAGTCTAAGGAAGAATCACTGCGATTATTAACAGCGTGAAGCACACAATGTCTGAGACTGAAAAGGCTGGATTTGTTCATCTCTAAAAAGGAAGGTGGGAAAAATCATTATTATTTTATTGGACTAGTCAATCTAACGAGAAATCTCATTGTTAGATTGAGCTATCTACTAGGATGGTATAAAGAAGACTGAGTCAAACTTCTTGGAACTGAACAGTGAAACTATGAGAGGCAATGGATAATACTGGCAACATGGAAAATTCTGATTAGACATAGGAAAAAAAATTCTGATGGCAGTGGTAAAATATTGGACCGAGACTGGCCTATGAGACTACATAACCTCTATCCTTGGAAATACTCAAAGCTTGGCTGAATACGACCTGGAGCAACATCATTCAACTTTAAAGTTGATGCAGCTTTAAGCAATTAATTGGACCGAACGACATCTAGAGCTTCCAACCTGACTATTACTTCATGATTACTGTTTGACTGGAATAGATGGTTGATAACAGAAGATTCCAGCACCTCTTGAGCATCATTCAAGTTTGGTGAATCTGTTGGTCAAAGTATTCCTCAAGGAGTAAGTATGAAATCGGATCCTGCAGCGTTAAAGCATGGCAATATTTTTCTGTGAAGTGACAATTTCATTTACTAATGCGAAAGGTAAAAAATAGTAATTCTGTTGGGATGCAGTAGCTAAGTTTCAGCTCAGGTTAAAACAAGTTACTAGGATTGCTTCCCTAATGGTAATGAACTTTGAAAACAGCTTCAGTATATTCCAGCACAGAATAAAACACATTTGCCTAACTACAATGAGTGAAAAAAACCTACTAAAATATATTTTTTCCAGAATAGACAGTATACAGAAACTTAGCTACAAATTGTGAGTCACTCAAACTTATAGAGTTGTTCAAAGTTCAAAAGTGTGCTGAGGGAAAGGAGAACAAATTCAGCCCTCACAAAAAACAGGAGAACATCATGAGGAAGCTTCAGTTTGTTTTGAGAAAAGTCATAGTGATATACAATCTATTTTTAATGTTAAGATGGGGAGTCTGATTTCATGGACAGGATAAGAATTCTTGAATCAAGGGTTACAATTAAATTTGAGTTGGTAGTGTATTCACTACTCCTTCAATTGTTCTTTTATCAGAATACAAATTTGTTATTGCTAACTAACTCACCAACCTCACTTCAAAATAATTTAATCAGATTGTCAGTTTGAGTTTTATATGTTTGTTCAGCACCTGGAGGATAATGCTTTGGAAAAGACCTTAAGACATTTCGCTTTAGGCAGCCAGTGGTAATAATACATTGGCATTATGAAAACCTTCTTCAGCAGCTACTTAGAGAGCCAGAAGTTTTGCAGTGTGTTTAACTGTCTACAAGGAACAGCTGGCAGATGCGAGTCAGTATTCTTCCTCTTCCACCTATTCCTTCCTCTCCTGTCTCTACTGCCCAACACTTTGGGAAGTAGCTAATAATCATGGAATACCAGTTCTGAGCAAGCACAGAATGAGAGCCACTGGTAGAAAAGAAAGCTCTCTCATCCTCTTTTTTGACTACTGATTGTCAACAGTTTTCTATATGGTGAAGCATATAGGTACATATTGATGCAACCATACTCCATGTGTAAATTTAGACAATCATTTATAGCTGCAGATAGAGTATGTCCTTCATTTTATTTCCTCCAGATGGCAGAAATGTGACCAATTTACAGTAGAATCTCTCTACATGTATACTACACCTACACAAGAAGTTTAATTCAGTTCTAAAGAATGCGGTTATATTTTAGGGAAGGATTATATATTAAAAATATCAAAAGGAACTAAGGGATTATAACAGTCTGAAGTGATTTAAAATAGTACCTTCAAAGGTAAAATGAAAACTTCTGAGCTTCAGAAAACTTGTTACAGCATCATACTAAATTTTAACTTAGCTTATTTCCATTTAGCTTTCTGGTATTCTATTTAATTATCTTAAGAGGAGGAATTATGAAAATTTGAGTTGGAAAACAACAAAACTAGCAACTTATCATGCAATAATCATCAAGAAATTCTTTTTCTTTCAAGTACAATTAAATAAAGATACATATTTAATCTCAAATAGCACATTTAGTACAACCAAACAAAATCCATAGCAGATTTACACTCAGTAAGTTAACAGTATTTCCTAAAGCTCTTACAATTTCACCCTGCTTCCTACTAGTCTACTGTTTTTATGGTATCGCATTTTATATGTGACGCTGACTGGTGAGCAGGGTAACCATCACTGGCTGGAAACTGGAAGCTTCCCAGCACAAATTCTGAAATGATGAGCATGAAACAAAAGCACCTCCCTCCCTTTTCTTCAGCTACCATTATATTGTATGCACAGACTAAAGCTGAGATATTGGTTTTTTTTAAACAACATTAGAAAAATATTTTATTTTGGATAGTAACTGTTTTGATTTTTTTGTTCACCTTTTCGACTGATTTCTTCTGACAATGGACATACATTCTAGTGAAGGAATAGCTTATTTGTAGTAAAATGGCTATCCCTGATTATGGACTATAACAAAACAAAACAAATAAAAAAAACCTAACAGCCTGGGAAGTATTGTTGTTAACAGGCAAAGCTAACAGTTTTTATCTAACAGAAAGGAACATTTTCTCCAACGTTACCTGCTCTTTATTTTCAACTGCCGTTATCAGAATGAAGTTCATAAAAGCACATCTGATTAAACAGCTCACTAGAATGCCTTCTTTCCTACAGTATAGTACTTTTTGTATAAAAATTATTTTTTGTCTGATGTACTCAGCAATTAATTCCACTTTTACAGTTTTCCACTTAAACTTCATCTTGTGTGAAAACTTATATTAATAGAAGCAACAACTGAAGATTTCTTATGTTTAGTTTTCTGTGAAAAGGAACAGGGGAATGCTTACTTTAATGCAAGAACAGAAAAACACAGCTAGGGTGCCAATATTTTTAAGTTCCTGAAAGAATATGTAATTTTAAGTGTCATACCATTAAAACTGCATAGTTGCTGAGGGAGTAGCACTGAATGGTAGTAATATTTTCATCAGACAGAAGAATGCGACAGCCATCAGATTTCCATCCCCCTTGTCCGTTCAGAAGATCAAAGTCCCACTGAGCTGCAACAGCATCTGCTCCGTGTGCAATGCGCCGCAGTGTCACATTTATAGGAACGTGGTGACTGGCTGGACTTAAACCATCTGTTACAAAACAAATGGATTTGCACATAAATTTCTCAGTAAGTCAAATGCTAAAAAACCTCTCATTTTTTTAGATATGCACAAATTTGACATAAATGAGTAAAGAAAAGTTTCTCAAAGATCATATAAATACAATAATAAAAAACAAACCTATCTTGGTAAGAATAACTGGTGTCACAACCGTACGACGTTTCCCATCGTCAGCAAGATTTGTTGAATTTCCTGTTGCTGGAAAAAGCTTTCCATTGCGAAATGCAATAAGCTGAAGCTTGTAGACAGACTCATCTGCTGGTCTGATTTCTCTCTTTTGCTTTTGGTTGAAAAGGGAAGCTGGCAACTGGATAGAAGCCTCTATGATTGTATTCTAGAAATAAATAGATTGTAATAATTTTAAAGATAAAATGAAATTTTTTTGACCTTCGTTTAACGACTCCTCCAACTGAACTCTATCAGAGATTAATGCATTGTGACAAAGCTATCTGACACGGCTTTCAAATAATCCACAATGAAAGGTTTGGATCTATTGAAGTCTTACCCTTTTTTTAAAACGGAAAACAAAAAAAGTGTTAAGACACTGTAATTGCCTTAATTGTTACAGCTAGTAAAGTTGAAGTGGAAATCAGTAATCTATTACAATTTCCAGACTTCTGGCAACTAGAAGCATTAACCAAGGCCAGGTGGGAACACATACACACAGCAAAGCTAGATTTCCTGTAACCGTGCATAAGTATCCTAGACAATGAAGAACTTTATGCAGAAAGGTTTTGTTACATTGTACATGTTATATACTAGTAAGGGAGCACACCTGTAATTCCATAGAATTAGACAAATATTTCAAATATACATCCTGCAGTGATGTTGAAGTTCAATAAGTGATAAATCAAACTGGTGGGCAATCCATTCTATGACTCTGATACAAAAAAGAGTGTTTGTGTGGGCATGCACACACTCCTGAAATAAACACACTAATACATATGCCCAAAATACACATAACAATAAAATGAGCCTTTCAAGTCCATGCTCATACAAGCAGAAAATTTTAAGATGATTGGTAATACATAATTTAATATGTAACGAAGGTGTAAACATGACAACATAAGAGACAAGAACTATTACAACCTAAGGAGCATTTCAAATTCCCTACTTATGAAACATAGCATCTCCTACTTATGAAACATAGCATCTTTCCACTTAAGATGTCGTAATAAAGAAAATCACACCTACACTTCAGAAACTATTAAATTATTCCATAATCAAACTACATTATCCCTTGTTACTTTAGTTATCCTTCGTCACAGTCATTCTACTTAAACATTAGAAATTTGGAATATAAGCTTGCTTTCCAAGTGATTCATATTTAGGATATTACAAAGACAGTGGGGAAACAATGAGTATCCAACCTTTAAAGCCAGGCTTGACAATGTATTTGAAACATTGCACTTAAAGCTCAGTTGCTTATCTAGATTTCCGTCTGGATCTCTTCTCCCGTAATCACTGAGTCCTGTACGGTCTGATGTAGCCACTTTCTGAAATACGGTGCATGTCATCCCAGTGAACCCAGCGGCCTTTATTACATAAGCCTCAAGAGCAATATTTGGGGAATACTGTGACAACAACAAAAATTAAACAAAAAAATTTAAACATTAGAGGAAGAATAATAAATCTTTATGGAATTCTCTGCCACTACAGTATGCAAAAAACAAAAACTATTCCCTTGTATTTGGAAGGGAATTCAGAATATTTCTCCTCCCCTCTCCATATAGAAACACTAGACATTTTAGATAATGTCAAGATCTATTAAACAAGGAAAAATAAAAATCTATTGAAATTTAAGAGCCAGCAAAATGTCTTCTAAACAAATTTATACTTACAGTAGAATAAACTTGAGCCCCATTTGCAAGCCGATACATAGCAATTTTCTGTAGACACTGTACGATTCTAGTGCAAGCCTTGGCTTCCCTTTGTGCCATCCACAGAACGCGTTCATCAGCTAACATAATGTTACTTGCTATGTCCACCATCACATCACCAAGCTATCAGGGAAAAGACATAAGGTTATTTTGTATCTTTGACAATATGCATCAAGTAGGATAACTACCAGAAAATGCACTGCTTCTTGTCAACATGACAAGCAAAACAGAATTGGCTGTTGTTATTTCAAGCACTGCTTGTCAAGCTCAGATACTGAAATACGTAGACATTTACCTCCATTCAAATATCACACCAATGTACTCTGTGCATTTATATTATAAAACAAAACCATGAGAAATAAAGGTATTTCATTAAGATTCAAAGGTGTAATACTGCAAGTTCTACTTTGCTAATTGTTTAAAAGAACAATTTACAATCAAATTTAAACCTAAAATTAAAAAAAAAATCAGATATAGTACAGTTTGCACATATGGTAGAAAAAAAAATAAGGAAAGAGTAATACAGGAAGAACTAGCACACAATCCTCCTGCTTATCTTCCTTTTGCTATGTCTGCCTTTCCTTGGATTCCTTCCTTGCTTGCCTTCAATTAGTGTGGACTGTTATAGGTCACAAGATACTCATGGGAGAGATAGCAATTAACCATAAGTTCCAGGGCTGGTTTCAAACCACTAGTTACACTGTTAAAAGTTCACGTTCACATATGTTACCTAGTCTTCTGTATGATGGAAATACAAACCAATAAAATTCCTTCATTTAGACTACGACTCTGACAAAATTAACACCTACCTGCTTTGGCCTACATAGGATTTTCACAGCTTTTAAGAAACAGTGACAAATACTGCACCAAAAGTGAATGTGCATATACTCTAACTGAATTGAATGAAATGCAGTTCTCAGTGCCTAAAGTTTGAGACTGGAATTTTCTACATAAAGGACATAAGGTCAGGCAGGGTAAAGATCTTCTTTACATCAGGGATTCTCTTTTTTTTTTTTTTTTTTAAAAAATTATTATTTTTAAGAACATTACTAGTAAGACAAGAACACAGTACATTCTGAAATCTTTAAAAATAAAGGCAAAAATAATAAAAATATTAACTGTTTTAGAAACTGAGTTTTTTAGGAGCAGAAGCTATAGTCAGTAAACACTCACAAACTAACAAAAAGCATCAAGCAAAATTTGCAGGCTGATGCCCTTTTTGTTGACTTCTCAAGAACAGATCAAATTTAAATTAATCAAAGATGTATTATTACTTATTACTTTAAAATTGGTACATCATGCCTAACACATCAACAGCTGGTGTTTTTACAATACATTATCAGTGTTAAGATCCTGAAGACATAGGACTTGTGTTGTTTCATATGTTAAATACTACACATTATTCTTTCATGTTATCTAGGTATGTACAAGTTTTTCAGATTGCGTTCTAACTTCAGACAATCTACTGAAAACTTTCTGAATGTCTTCAGTTTCCTCTTTTCACATGAAAAAATATTAAATGAAGCATTTTACCATTTCCAGTATTTGTCTTTCAGAATAGCTACAAAAATGGAAACTGAAGAACTGACAATAAGATGATCTAAGTAATACAGTATCATATCCACACTTAAGAAGAAGAATTTTGGAGACTAAGACACTAACAAGAAATATGTCAGTCTTATTAATTAGTGAAGAGCATTACATGAAATTGCACTCACATTTTCAATGAATTAAAACAAAGTTGATTTCAAGTCAAACCAATTAAGACAGAAAATACATCAAAGACAAGTCTGAAATTACCAATGAATTCAACTTTTTTCATATCATTTATTACCTTCAAACATGGCAAAGCTATGCCAGATTTGTGTTGCCCTACAGCCAATAAATCACAGCTGAGAAAAAACATCCTTATAACGTAACAAATCATGCAGCAATCTAAAATATTTCTACTTTTGACTGGATACAAAATCAGCTATTTCATGAACTGCTTGTATAATTTCAAAATACACCAAAAAGATGCCTAAGCTATGATTGTAAAAACGAATTGTAGACTAAAAATTCTCCACGGAGTTCTATGAAGAATTTACAGGCAGCATTTATGGTTTGCCGGGGGTGGAAAGGGAAATTCGGCGGCTTTTTTTTTTGGCACAGGTTTCAAATCAAGGCATTGTGGTCTACAACTGCCCAACATGCACTGTACAGTGAGATGAATATAACCTCTGTTCAGCAGTGAAACAGAGAGTTCCTGCCCACTGGTGGGACTATTTAACCACTCATGTTTTTCTCCCCATAAATGAGCGTTCTCTAAGATTTTGTTTTAATGTCTCATCCTTCAAGATATAGGAATATCGAAAACCTTAGAGATACAGCTCAATACTGAATAAAGACATCCTACCATGGTGGGAGGGGAGAAGGTAAGTCTTGTTTTATTCATTATTGAGAGGATCTCTGAGGCTTTCATTATTTATCTTTTTAGATAAGAACATACTAATGAAAACCTGTGTGACCCACTCCATATTAAATAACAACAGACTTACTGTACCTATCTCCCTGCTCCAGTGCTGACCAGAGGTGTTACTCACATTACAGGTCCAGTGAATGCTGGATCATCTCAGCGCGAATGCAAAGTCTGTGACCATGGGTCAGCAACTTCAGGAACCTACTAAACAAACAAAAACACGGAATAGAATCTGATAAACCACTAACTCAGTGCCTGCATCTACTGTTGAGAAGGCTTCATGGCTCAGAATACTTTAGGACAAACGCTTTGGTTATCTTTAAAGCAATGGCAAGTTATCCAGTTACCTCTTTATATTTTTCTGCAAATCTTCCAAATTTCTCTATCATTTCAGCCACAAAAATAACATCCATCTTATCAGAAAAATTTGCTGCTTCTACAGTGTAAGCCAAGAGCTGTCTTGCTGTTGCCACTGCGTTAGTGAGGTTGAGCGGCATCTACAGAAAGAAGAAAAAATTTTCACTTTTTTTAAATGCTTAAGTACAAGACAGAGGAAACACTTCAGCAGTCAACAAACCAGCATTTTCCCAAAGGGGATAACAAACCCCACAGGGATCATGGGAGAGTTCAGTTTAAGTACCTAGGAACTACCGCCCTATCTGCTAGCAACAACATGTTTGGCAACAAGCCACAGAACCAAAATCTGCAGCCACAAATTGTATTTTGTTCTGTTGTCTTGGAAGGGAGAGAGATGTTGCACCAAGAAGAGAAAAAAGACAGTGCTGTTAAATGCTCATTTTGTTTTGCATGACAGCCTGATTAACAGAAAGCTCCTAAAATATGGTGCTTTGTAGCAAGAGCAGCCAAAAGAAATTCCAACACACCAGTGCCGGAGCATTTACTCTTGATTCTGTAATTACTGGAAGTGTTTGTAAGGGAACATGCACAAAAAGCAAACCCAAGACAAATTCTGTCTATGAGAAAGCTCATGGCTTCATTCCCAAACAAGCACCAGGCTGAAAAATTCTTTACCACTAAACAGCACCCAACTCCAACGTGCTTAAGTTAACAGGGACCAAAACCAGCAAATTTCACATAGTACAGTGGAACACTGCACAAATGTTATCAGCTCATGTTCAGATGCTGTTTATCCATTATAACCCAAACTAGAGACATCTTGCCTTCCCATTTTTTTGGTGTACAAATATTCTGTCTGCCCTACTGAATTTGCAATCTGCAACATAAGCATGGCTGTACATTAGTCCCTGCAGGTCTTAGCCCATATACATAGATTTGAATGCAATTAATGGAAGATTATTTTTTCCAAAACATTATTTACAATTTAAATATGTGACTCAAAGTTCCGAGTTGTAACACACATTGAACAACAAACCTTCAAGTTCAGATATTTTGTACAATTTCTTTGAACTTTAAACATTAATTACTACCTAAAACTGCATCTGGATGATAGAAAAACAAGAACAGTGAAATATAAATTTAAGTTAGAAAGGTTTCCTTTCATTTTAAATGTAGGCCTCTATTTGACTTAATTACTTGGCAGAATTCTAATGTTCAAAACAGCACACCAATTATCTTCGTATTCAAATACTCTAGTGATGCTTATATAATTTCATTGTTACATTTAATATTAGTCACAAAGTGGCAATAAATTTCTGTGCAGAATACTGCTAAAAAGACTTCCAAACCTACTACACATAAAAAGACGAAGGTTCTAATGAGTAAAAATCAACCTCCAAAATCATGCCACTATTCTCCCTTTGAAGAAAAAAATGTAAATCTCTATTTCAGTGCAGTATACATGTCCCTATACTTTTTCAGCAGATAATATAAAAAGTTATCTATTTTACGCCCAGAAATAATACTTCTGTTTTTCTGAAGATCCCATTCTAATCCTCATATTTTACATTTCCTAACACAAAATTGGCAACATTCTACTATAACCTGAAAAACATTGGCTAACCAAAAGCAGCTTCAACAGGCTGAAATCATCCAGGCTCCTGAGCAATTGCAGCTCCAGATTTGGGTTGCAGTATGTAGCCTGCAGTGCTGGCCTGTTACAGGCCTTGCTGGAAAATGGGACTTCCCAGGTGAGGAAAAGGCAACCCAGCTACACCAAATCTCTGAATAAGCAAATACTCAACCTCTCTGTGTCCCCCAGTGAGACAACATCTCCCACCTGCTAACCAGACACTGAGCACCACCACCACCTCACATTTCAACCCTCAGACACGCTTCTTGTGACAGCCGCAGCATGCACCTCCAAGAGCCAGGAATGTGAAGCAGCACTGCACAGATAGTTCATCAACTCCCGAGTTGAACTCGGGTCACGACAGGCAGTCTTTTCCCTTTCCCTCCCTCCCACCTGACTTACATCACTGTTCACTGATCCTAAGGGGACCAGAGTGGGGACGTAAAGGCTAGTAAGTCTGCACTGGTAAGTATACAGAGGGAGCAGGTCAGCAGCTACCCATCTCCACAATAGGCAGTTCAAGGCATTGACTTCAAACTAGATTTAGTCCAAGCCACTAGACATGAAGCACCCACCACACGTGTAAATCAGTTATCCAAAGGACAAGCAGTAGTTTAGATCCCAACTGCCCCAGCTGGAGGCTGCAGTGCTTCTAATGCACAGAGCGAAGTTTTCCCTACAGGAGCGTGAGCTCCCACACTCTGAACAGAGCTCACACGTGGTAATCCCACCCTGAGGTCAGGCAAGCACCGTGGCCTGTGCTAAACATGGGCAGTGCTACCAACATCATCACCAACTCAAGTGGCAGAGCTGCATTATAAAACATAAGAAAACATTCTCAGATCTCCCTACTTCCATCTGTTTCACGGGTGCTAGTGATCTGACAGAACACACTGGAGAACACCAAGCTTAAACCAGAGGCTCAGGGGTTTATGGAGTGTTACACAGTACAGTGCCTACACACGCAAGGTTTACACACACCATTTTGCAGAGATATACCAAAAGCATGCATTAACTAGAGATAAGTCTCACAAGCAGTTTAGAACTGAAAAAAAATTGTTTTGTAGCTACACTAAAAAATCTTTATCTTGTTAAGTACTATCAGATTAGAGAAGCCTAGTTAATTGCTACTTTCCCTAGTTAACTCCCATTAACCACAAAACCTCCTACAGCTTTACTGCAACAGTGGCTGAGCAGAATTTGCCCATCCTATATTATTATAATAAAAATAGCTGTTCTCTGTTAGAAATTCAGCCTGCCTTGTTTCTTTACAGAACACAGGCAGGGTAGGGCATTCCATTGACAAATACATTAATGACATGTACCATTCAATTCTCTCTGTACAAACACAGAAGAATAAAATTTTCTTCACACTTCCAAACTGAGGGCACCCAGAATAAATCACTCTTAACACAAACCTACAAGTTCCAGTGTACTGTGAGGTACTCATTTATCATAATTCAGCTAGACCTCCAGTCTTATCTACTTAAAAGAAACAGAAAGACAGGCTTCTAAGTTTTTATTCTCATTACAGAATTTGATTTTTAAAGAAATGAGCAAATTACCTGATTGAACATGTAAAGAACTCGAGTCACATCATTTGCATATTGGCACCTAGAATAGTCCTCTTCTGCCCAGTATCCTCCCCTGTCACATCTGCGCCAAGCTCTTCTCTCATCTTGTGAGTTGCCAGGATATATCCCACTGCCAGCAGAATAACGCGTACACAGCAGGTATGCTGTGATGCCTGCCAATGTTCTAGGCCACCTGGGGAGTCAAAAGCAAAAAAAAAAAAAAAAGGAAAAAGAAAAATTTACATGACAAGTAAATAAAAGGATTAAGCGCTACAACACGAAATAAGGAGACACTCAAAACTAAGCATCTCTAAACTATTTAAAGGGCCACCTTGGCTCGCCTTCAGTATTTTCAAGCTGTTCATATTTGAGCACTATTAACAAAATGAGTACTAATGCTAGCATGCTTTTTTTTCTTTTTTTTTCAAATGAGGTTGCAGGTGGAGTGAAAAAAAGTGCCCACAGAATCCTAAAATCATTTCAGTTGGAAGGGACACCCAAAAGTCATCTAGTCCAACTCCCCTGCCATGAACAGGGACACCTACAGCTAGNATGCTCTCCCCTGTGCTGAGGACTCCATATCTGGACACAGTGCTCCAGGTGAGGTCTCAGAGCACAGAGCAGAGGGGCAGGATCCCCTCCCTCGCCCTGCTGGCCACCCTGCTTTGGATGCAGCCCAGGATTTGGTTGGCTTTCTGGGCTATGAGGGCACATTGTTGGCTCATGCCCAGCTTGCCACCCACCAGTACCCCCAAGTCCTTTTTGGCAGGGCTGTGGCTCAATCTTTTGTCCCCCAGCTTGTATTGATAGTGGGGGTAAATAACTATTTATTAAAAACAGTTTACAGGGTTTTTTTTCTTTTAATAAAAGACAACTAGCGTACTTCATGAAAAAAAGGTATTAATGTTATCTAAATAGTTGTTAAAAACACACTACCAAGTCCTGTAAACTTTCTACTTGTCCAGTTCACATGCATCAATAACGTTCAAATGACTGCATTCACATTAATACTGAACTACAGATATGAGTAGCAGCAGATTATATTCAAAGCGAATAAGAAACAGTGGAAGCAGTACCACCACTGACTGATTTTGCAACCAAGCATCTACCAAATAGAAATTAACATGAGAAGAAAGTGCTCATAATGCAAAGAAACATGGAAAGGATTACTTTCACTAAAGTGATATAGACCTAAGTATTTTAAGGAAACTTTAAATATTCTCCATTTTTTCTTCTGTAATTTTACTGTATATTTTATCTGTAGATACATACACATAGATAAAAAATAAGTAAGAATAAATACAGAAATTTAAGCTGCAATACAACTTCAGTGCACTGATGATTCAAGACGTAAGAACTGTTTCAAAGGAAGCATAAGAATATAAAGAAGGCTTGAAGTGAGCTGCAACACTGAGATGGACAAGGACAAGGAAAGCCAGCCAGAGCCTGCCCATGCTTCCCGCCCTCTCCCCAAAAACAAATGAATAAGCAGTATGTCATCATTCAGAACACTAATGCTTAAAATTGAAAGCAAAAAAAAAAAACCACACATACCCACAATACAGAAAGCCAAATATATCAAATCTCACAACCCAACAGAAAAGGCTTAACTAAAACAGAGAGCAAAAGAAAGATCCATTCCATCACCCCAGGCGTTCTGTACCATAATCAAGTCAAACTAAAGCAAGCTCTCTCTGAACAGCCTGAAGAACTAACATACTTGTTTCTCAGTTTTAAAAATGTCTATTTGTCTTGTCCAAAAATTGAAAAAACTGCTAGATTACACTGTGATTTAAAATTTGTAGTTGTGTTTTTTTTCAATGCCTGGACTGTATTTCAATAAATGGCCATTTAATCAACTCTGTCATCTAGAGGAAGAGATGCACAGAACATACCTAAATTTGTAATTATAATTAAATAAACAAATGTTTCTGTGTTTGGAGGAGATTAGAGTAAACACCTTGATGAGTGTTTACTTCTCATACCAAAGACACTGGGGTTTTAAGTGTCAATATTCAACCTTCATAGAACGAAAAACTTATACAAGAATTAGAGGCAATGGAGGATGTTAAAAGGAAAAAGAAACAAGAATTAGCACAGTTTTAAAATGACAGCAATAACATGCAGATACTTTAGAGAATGTAAACCATTTCAAAGAATAGGGATATGTGTGTATTTAATACCTGTTATAGGTAATTCCTATTCTTTGAATAGGTTCTGTAATTCACCATTTTGTCTCCTGTAGAAAAGGAAAGCCAGCAGAAAGGACAAGATCTTCTTAGAAAAATTACAGCAGCCTTTGTGAAGTGCTGCAATCTCAGTAGCAAACTTAGCACAACATTATGTGCATCCTTGCAAGTTAATAAAAATAACACTGGTGGATCGTGTCTGGCCAACTGATCATAGACTGAACAAGTAATGGATCTGCTGGGAAGTGAAGATGGGGGAAGGGAATACAATGCAAACCAACCAGAACACATAAATGTATCTAAGTCTCTGAAATTGCTATCTGGACAAATCAAAGCACAGTCTAATAGTAGATTTGGGGGAAAAAGAAAAAGAAAAAAGAAAAAGACAAGGAAGTTACTTCTTATGGATACAAGAAGCTCTCAGAGAATGAAGGAAAAAAAAAAAAAGCAAAACCAAAAAAACAAGGAGACAAGACAACTCATTAATCAGCTGGCACAGCTACCAGACAACATGTAGGCCCACAAATACATTTGAATACAGCCAAAACTCAGCTTTCAGAATGTGAAGAGTCAGGTTTCCAGAATCACTGACAAAGATTCTAAAAGAAAGAATTCTTTACAAAAACAATTTTATCAACATTGATTACTTTATTTTTTTTTTAAATCAGTTTTCCACAACAGTGATGGCACTTCAAAACTACATATCTACGTACAGTTTTCTAAAAGCTGAATTTTTCCAAAGCCTTTCAAGTTGAAGTGCAGCTGGTTCAGTTTTGATTGAACATGTTGCATGGTGTTAGCCTAACTTAAAACTATGCAGTCCTGCCACGTTATATGACACGACCTCCAAAACCAGATAAATATTTCCACTGAAAAATGGCATGTTCTATTCCTTTCCTCAGTACTCACACCTGGTGCGAAGACATGAGAAAAAAGGAAAAAACAAAGTGAAACAGCATAGCTCAAACAAAAAGCAAGCTTTTCTGAAAGTTTTAATTATTACATGCTGTTATTATATTTCTGAACAAGTATTATTGCTAAGCTACATATTGCTTCTGGAACCTCAGTATCCATCAAATGGAAAGAAGTGAGTTGCAATGTAACACCAATTATTAATTCAACAAAGATTATTAGATGAATAAAGCTGATACATTACTTGTCCAACGATTTCGAAAGCTTTCCACTAAACTGGACGTGAATGGTGGGTCAATTAATACTCCCAAGCTTCCTGTCGTAACTTCACAAACAGAAACCAACACAAATAAGCAGTCACTGGAAGGAGCACCTCATGGGGAACCAAGACCCGTACTCTTTTCCCTCTCCCATTCACAGCACTCTATGTGTAGGTACAGCCCAGCAGTGGGAACTGCTGCAATTATGCTTCCCTAACTCCCTGTTTCTGAGTGAATGTTAAACTGAACCATTCTCAGCCACGAACTGTTCTACCTCAGTACATGCTTGAGGTGAGGCACTCTGCACTTCCCTGAAGCAGGGTTCAAATCATGACATGAAATTCTCCTCACAGAAAAAAAGGCTGAGCAAGCCTAGCTGCATTCTTCATTTCTTGCGACCCTGAGCTTGAACATCGTTCACACTTTAACCAATTGCTAGCAGAAGTGCAGATTTTGACGGTATTAACTCTCTAATTTCGTCACTTTTATAATTAGGTGCTCAAAATTTAATATATACACATGAGAGTAGACATCTGTGAGGGAAAATACGATTCATCTACATTTAAGTACTGTAATTTCATTTCAGGAAGAAAAAGCCAGACCATGAGGTGACAGAAGCATCCTTTCTATCATGGGTGTTAATTCTGTTTTGAAAGCATTCATTTCTTTAAACAGTAACTTTTAGTTAGAATGGGTTTTGTCACCATAATTTCATTAGCGTACAGGTAGTCTACATTTTTTTTTTTATTATTTTATCTTCATAATGCTTTAAATTCAAAATGACTATTACATTTTTAAGATTAACGAAGCCCGGTGACAGTTTTCAAAAGGATAATTCTTATATTTATGACAGAATTCTATCAACTATAAGCATAAAACTATGCTAAACACAATAGCTGAAAGATTTACTGAAGCAGAAGCAATAAGTTTTATTTCAATATGTAAATTGTATTTTCTGTTCATTCACGGATTGTAACACATTTCAGGATATTAGCTAAAAACTAAAAGGATGAATATTTTAAAAAAACAAAAAACAAAAACAGGAAAAAAAAAACAAGAAAGCACTCCAGTGATGAAGACAGATTTTCCCTAATCTTTATGAACTCGTGCTAAACTATTATTACTGCACCAAAGACACAGAAGACAAACATTTCTCCATCACTACTCTTTGCTGTCCCATTTCTGAAGGGATAAAAATCTAGCTGCCAATTTTGAAGCAGCTTCTAAGCTAAAATGACTAGCCAGTTCCAACTAAAAAACTATAAAATCAAATTCACCTAGGATCATTTACAGCCATCTGCTCAGAACCATTTTCTCACTAGTCAAAACTGCATTTCCATATGGTCTCAAAGGTGAAAAATTACCCTTTATTATTACTCTACCTAAACTACAAATAGAAGACTGTTATGGTAAACCCAGACACAAGGAAGCTTTCAATAAGCTGAACATTTCCTGAAATCTTATTTCTTTCCACTGAATTCCAGAGGGGGTAAATCCTATTACACTGAACAGTCACTGAACAACACAGGTTAATTTAATGGAAAACACTTTGAAATAAGCCCTTACCATCTGTTTTCACCTCTAATGGCAAATCGAAGAAGAACAATTCACACTTGTATCATAAAAAAATGCATAAGTGATTTAAATAGATGTGCATGTTCTTTGATGAATATGGCATGCATCTGTTTGACTTTCTTCACCTGTTATCTTAAGCAGGAAGTTCTCATTTGCTAATGTAGTGCTCATCCCTGCAGTATGAACCATCACAGTGTAAAAGGAGGATATTCACAGTGTTTCCTATATAAATAATTCATTACAATGTGAAAGTGAAACTCCAGTAATTCCAAATTGCTTCTGTGCAGCAAGTAATCTTAAAGTTTCTTCCCTTATTAACAGTTCCTTAGTACTCAGACAATCACTACCTCTCTTCTTAAAATCATCCAACTGATGAATGAGATGAACTCAACACACGTTCACAGCCAGGACTTCACCTGAATTTTTGCTACAGTGGGAGAAGGCCTTCTGCACTTGAAAGCTTGTCTTTTCTGTCCCCACAAACTATGCCCCAGCAACATGCTTTACCTTGCTTTTCATTCCTTAAAATGTTAATGGTCTCATTTCTACAAAAATAAGATGATTTTTGAAGAATTCTAAATCGGGAAAGGAACAGTAGTTTAAAAAATGTAAATAGAAGATCAAACAGAAGATTAGCCTAGCCAAGCAGCATAAGGGAACATAAATGAAAAGCAGTTACTACAATGTTAAGAAACCCTACAAATACTTGCAAAAATATATGCTATGACAAACTAATTCTGAGTTGAAACTACTGTAGGGAGGTACAACACAGAGTATTATAAAGGGAATTTACCTTACATACAGAGAATCTACACAGAAGCTATCTGTTACAGCTGGCACCTCCAGGAGTAACGTGTTGTTAAGAGTGACCAGCAGCAGAAAGATCAGAAAAGGGAAAACAGATGAAGAGGTAAGAACAAAAGACAAAATACTCTGCAATATCCAACCCAATGGAGTATCAGAGCTAGCTCTACAGTCCCAACAGTAAAAAAAAGGAAGCAGAATTCATATTTTTTGCTCTAATATTACATGTTTATTGCATAACTATTCTGTTCTATAGGAGCAGTGAAGTTTTAAAAACAGAACAACAACCTGGTGGAAAACTCACACCCATTAGTACATATTCTATCCCTAATTTACAGGTCATCTAAAACATTTTATTCTACTCCAATAATTTAAGTTACACATATCGGAATATCACAGCTTACTTTCCATTACTTTCCATCTATTCCAAAGTTGTGAGTTAACAAGATCAAAATTTACTACTTCAGTTATGTGCACTTCAATATATACTAATCTAGAACAGCTAAAAATCTATTACACATCATTTACAAGTGAATATCCAAGTAAGTGCCTTTAAAGCATAAAACTTCAGTTAAAAAGAAAAGTAAATGCAGAAAAAAAAAAAAAAAAAAGATGTAACCAACCTGAAATCTCCTTTATTGTTCACAACTCTCTCTGGAGGGCAGTATTGTGCAGAACTTTCTAATACCACAATGTCTACTGTCCTCGTATTATTCCCACGTCTGGTTTGTACATGGCAACCCCAGTTTCCCGTGGAGCCAGCCTGAATGTTCGAGATTGTCAGTGCACTGGGATGATAAAATAAACAAACAAATGAAACACAATAGTCTAGCAACAAGATTACCTAAGCTTTTAGCAAAACATAAGTAAAGGACAGAAACTATTATTTTATGTGAACTGCACCGGGAAATCCCTACAGTTACTCAAAATAGAGCTGCCACAGTCCTGGGCAATCCGCTCTAGCTAACTCTGCTGTAAGCATGGGGGTTCAACTACACAATCTCTAGAACTCCCTCCTGAATAGTAACAACAACAAAAACCACTTAACGTACGATATGATATATGAAGTTACAGAGTCTGTTCCTACAGGAAAGTTTCTGCCTACATATTCTGACTCTGTGAGGGTAAGAGTGGGCCTTACCGGTCCTTCATATAGTCAGCAGATCAGAGAAAGGAACAAGAGTGAGGAAATGCAGTTTCTCTGTAGGGATTTACCTTGCTATCAGTGAGCAGTTATGAATCATGTTTTTTTCAACAAAAATACCCTGGGACTCATCAGTTTCCACTATTTTTCCATCTTGATACCACAAGACTTGCATGTCTTGATCAATATATGAAGCCATACATTGGAAGGGTAGACTATCTCCTTCAAAAACAACCTGGCGGTGAGATGGAGTCATATAGAAAGATGGTAATTCAAGAGGAGGTTCTGAAAGTCAAGAAATAAAAGCAAAATTAATAGCCAGAAATATGTTATGTGAGTATTCTTCAGAAGAGAAATTCATCAACTGTTTTATTTGTATATATTATATATATATTTATTTGATATAATCACATTGTAAGCTACAACGTTCAAGATTTATATACAAAAAATGTTTGATGTATCAGAAATTCAAACTCGTATCTTTTTCAAAATGTATATTCCTTTAATTTCAGAAATCTTGTGCTAGCCCACATCTAGAAAAACGAATATAAAATAATGCCTATGCATCGTATTTCTTCACAATTTCTCAGCATTAGTATTTAACGTTATATGTATACACAAACACAACAGATCACCGCAAAATAAAATCAGTGCTCAGATGAAGGCCTTTTAACTTCAGAAATCTGGAGTTGGAATAATTTCCCTGAGAAATCACACAGCCAGATTTGGGGGCCCCCCACTACCAGGGGAGGGTCAGTTTCTGATTCTTGTGAAGTGTAGGTAAAAATCTCTTAATACAAGCATTAACAGAAAAAGGATTTTATCTCAAGAGACTTTTACTCATCCTTAATATCCACAGTCACCAATCCAACTTTTATTTCTGAAAGCAAACAATGCTGGAGGAGAAATAAAGTCTTTGGAAACGATTTCATACAAGCACTGAATTTCAGGGAAACAAGAAATTCTGCTCAGTAATGCTAACAGATTAGAGAATGCATAAGAAAACAAGGTACAGTTGTAAGAAGTGCTTACCACAGGTCAGAAGCTCCTGCTTAACACCAGTCACAGTCTGTGACTGAAGTGACTTGGGATAGGCACATTTAGTTTCACGCACAGTTATATTTCTTTCTCTTAGCCACTGATGCATCCAGAGTATGTTACAGTCACAAAGAAGATAATCAGTCTGAAATTCCCTGCAGCACAAAATAAGCATTCACAATGACAAAGTGAAACACTCAGATGTCTGAAAGCTTTACAGGAACAGCTGCAGATGGCTTCTCGCAGTTGCAGACACGCAGGCTGCAGAGGACTGAACCCCAGACCACAGTCGTGTGGCCTGCTACTACGTATTAGAAGCTGCTCTAACACACAGCAAGCTGTGGTGTCAGGACTAAAGCAAGCACTCCCCAAGGAGAGCAATCCTCCCCACAAACTCAACATCCTACACCTGTGTATGAAATAATTTCTAGTAATTTCTTTAATTGAGGAAGTTTACATTATTTGAGTGTAACAGGGAACGGCATGAATATGCATCACCACAACATAAGAACACACTCCATTGACAAAAGGTTGTTAGAGCAATCAAATGCTTTAACATTAAAATAAACAGAAATATAAAAATATCCTCTCACTTATTTCTCTTGAGGCACTATTCACACAATCTTAACAATGGTTTTATTCCTCTTTATATGCAGATCATACAAGGTTTTTCATTCATTCATAAAATCATCTTCATATAGTTTAATACTTTTCTGTTAAAAAGATACACCGAATCTTCCGTAAGTGCCTATTGTAGTCAGCTAAATTAAAAGAGAACATTAACAGTCTGTTTAGAAACAGTTAAAATGTACCAAAATGGATCACTGCCTCTACACTGGTTTCTTTGTGTTTTTTTTTTTTTGTTTGTTTGTTTTACCTCTATTAAAAACATAACTTATTTTTTTGCAAATGTCTAGAGGATAGTACATCATCACAGGCAGAACTCTTCAAATACTAAACCAACATTCTTGTGAAACTCCATTTAGTCTTGTTCACAGGAATTGCCTCCAGACATACATTTTTAATAGCAACGGTTATTTTCAGATTCTCTTGTCAAACCTGTGATGTTCTTGGACAGCAACCTGCTTGTACAAAATTAAAATACTAGAAATAATAACTTACTAACAATTAAAAGAAGCTGGAGGATGGAAGGAAACATTTATAAACAATAAATTAACTAAGTGCCAAAGCCAGAAGACCCACTACTGAACCAGTCATCATGATTATCAGGGAAAAATGCAAGCTAATCCTAAGTACTGACAAAATTTTTCACTTCCTTCATTACACAGAATTACAACTCATGAAATTAAAGAAAAAATAATGAGGTTGAGATACAAATATTGATATGTGTAACAAAACTATACCATACTTCAGTGTAAGACTAAAATTTTCCTTAAAAGTGTTTGTTCCCTTGTTTAAAAGAGTTCATGATAATATTTATTTAATATAAAATAATAAATTATACATACAGATTAAAACTTTCAGAAGCCCAGAAGTTGGTATAACTGTTCTCTTATATCTATGTAACAAATACTGAGCATTTTTGAAGGTAGATAAGCAGCCAAACATCTGTATGTATATTTCCCATGCACTTATTCAGATAAAGAATCCTCTATTACGATGTTTAAAAGTAAAAAAAGAGACTGAAGATTTTTTGGGTTTTTCTTTTTGCAAGAGAGAACACTCACATTAATGTAGAAATCTCCCATTTAAAATCAGGAATGGGGTGGTGATTTTGGTTTGGCTATTTTTTTTTTTTTTTAAACAAACTGCCATTCCAAGAAAACACAAGCGTGTTTTATGAATACATTAAAATATCTGATTTCAAAATTAGATGCAACAAGTACTTACAGAGACTTTAGTGAACCAAGATGATCAAATGTTCCCTGTGTAAGTGTAGAAAACAGATTTCCAGAAAGATTCCTAAGAATGAAAATAAAATTATTTTGATTCATGCTCAAGAGATTGACATTTGAAATTAAGTTGCATATAAAATCCCTCTTCAACACAACTTTTAAAACCAGCAAGATAGTATTATGGCATAATACCATAGTTCACACTAGTAAGAATCATATCAAGTTTGATTGTCAAGCAAAAGTCCCCAAATAAATTGTTTCCCGATACTTTTTTAGCTGAAGAATTTTAAGACTGGAAACAAGTAAGACTTGATAGCAAATACTTCACTAAAGCAACAACTAGCACGTTCAGTATACATTTCAAGAAGTTTAAAAATAATTTCACTGTTCACAGCGAACTGATCTGTTATTACTAACATGCTGTAACCAAAGAATGGTTTTTATATAGCAAAACTTTAGTGAAAACTTTAAAAATATACATCCCACTTTTTCCCCATGTCAGCGAAAAAGTATGTAAGTAACAAACAAAAGCAAAGAAACATTTCATACTCTCTTGTTATTTTATTAAAGTACATAAAGAGCATTTACAAAATGTCCAAGGAAAACAACAAAAACACAATCATACCGATGCTAGAAGTAGCATCAGTAGGAGGCACAGATATTAATAGACTGCATAACCCTGAAATAATTTTCTAGGGAAAATACTCTGTACAATCTGCTACTCTTTTTCCCCCACTAAGCTTTCAAAGGAATAGGAAAATAGTTGCCAAGCAGGCAGAGCACTGAGGAGGATTGCGTTTGTTGCCTCCCACCTCCCGTCTTTCTTTCTATTTTAAGCTTGCTATGAGTAACAAACCACAATCAGGGCCAGGCTCCATGTCTTTCAAGCATGCACTTGAAACAAACTTGTCCCACTGAAACAAAGAAGATCAACTTACAGGAGAAAAATACTCAAGTGAAATAATACACGACAAAATTATACTTACAGTCTAATAAGATTTACAAGTCCTCTAAATATGTCTGCATTCAGGCAGCCTATTCTGTTATTTGTTAAGTCTCTACAAATGGGAAGAATGTAAAAAAAAAAAAATCAGAATAAACTCATTTCAAGATGACATAGAGTCTACAAACTGAATTATTTCAACTAGAGTTCATGAGTAATGGAATGCACCATATATACATTTAGTCTTCTTCAGCAAAAAATCAAAAGGCACTGGTGTATGGAGGTACACACATGCACGGACCCCTTACCCCATTTCTAAAGCTGTAATGGTTTGCCTACATACAGCTAAGTGAGCGTAACCTTTCAAGTAAATCCCCTGAGAATAATCTTTGCTTGTATCACTAAAGCACATTTTTGTATAGGTACGGTATATTCATGCGCTACTTCAATTAATTTCTTGACCTGCCAAAATATCTACACTAGCTCATTTATGGTACAGATATGGTCACTTCTATCTTTAGATCAATATATAAATATTACATAATTTATGAAGTCAATCTTAAAATTCCTAAGAAGTCTTAAAGGAACAAAAATTAAGGTTCAAGAAGTAATGATCCCAAATTCATCCTTCAGCTTTATTTTTGAGGTTCTCAGAAGAGCAGCTACCAACAAAATCTCCTTTTAAGTGAGCCAGATAATCTGGGCAATGACAAACGCACATGATGAAAATATAAGAGGGAAAGCTGCAAGCTGACCAAAAGCCTAGGAAAAAAAAAATCATAAAGACATCCACGACCTGAAAGGTGTCCCAGATATTTTGAAAATTGGAGGTGAGTTTACAAAAAGCTGCCGTGCTGACATCCTGTTTTTCAAGTTTCATCTGAGACAGAATTTTTACAGCCAAGGCATAAATCCCCCAAAAACGTGTTAATGGAAATGTTGCCACAACCTTCAATAATGCAATATTAGCAGCCCTGTAAGTTCAGTGTAATGTTAATAGCAAGGGACTCTGTGCTCTACTATGACCTTTTGAAAAAAGAAAACATAAGGAGTTTCACATTTAACAAAGCAACACTTGATGGCATCAAAGCTCTGATTGAACATTCACCCAGTGATGTCTCAAGTCATTGAAAAACAAAAACAGAAGAACAGAAGAAAATGAGACTACCAGTAAGATCAAGACTGCCAAGCCACAAGCAATAGATGCTCTTCAGTCAGAAAAACTGAAGAACTTTGTTTTTCTATTTACGTATATATGTAAATGTGTATATATTTGGATAGCAAAGCTATATATATGCATTTATATTGTATGTGTGTATATTCATCTTTTAATAGATGTTTGCTTAAGACTTTACTCCCAGGGATTTTTTGACTTTTTTCCTTAAATTGACTAGCTAGATATACTACTTACAGTCTTTTCAGAGATGAAAGCCCCAGAAAAGCTCCTGGATCTATAGTACTTATGAGGTTGTTCTTAAGGTCTCTGTGGATAAAATTAAGACATTACTTTAATCACAAACTACCCATTAAATATAGACATACATGCATGAAGATTACACCCAGATTGTCTCAGCCAGTTTGCAAAATGTCCCCAAACACCATTCAACACATTTCTAATTTTTCTGACATAATCAGTATCTTTCAAAATTTGCAAATCCATATTTTAACTAGAAAAAGGAATATGAACAGTATATGTATTACTTTAAATATTCTATCAGTTCTTAGCACACAAAGACATTTTTACCAGTGTCCAAATAGACTACAGTTGCTCAGGGTGTATCACATTTGCTCACTATACAGTAAAATGCTTTTTAGCACAGTGTCATAATCTTCAACCACATTACAATACTTGCGCAACACCTACCAAAGGCAGCAAAACAAGATCCTAAAAATACAGCAGACAACTGAAAGTTTTCAACAATTTTACTGGTAAGAAAAAAAAAAAAAAAGCCTTGGCTGAAAATCCCAAATAAAGACGATGAAAAAACTCATTAGCACAGGTTTTTTTAAATTTTCTATTTCAATCTCCGGAAAGGAGACTGTAGAGACTTAAAGTGACCACATCATTAAAGTGCTGTGTTAACTGTACAAATGACATAGGAGTTTCAATTCCTAACTTGAGATGTTTTGCAGATACAGCTTAGCTTCAAAGATCACAGAAAGCATCTGCCAGCAACTACAGTCTTGAACAAACTTTATCATAGCTAAAAATATGTCTACCTCCTTGCTCATCCAATATTTGTACTGTATTATTATCCAAAACTTCTCAGGCATTACGACACGAGAAAGTTTTCATTTGTTTAGTAATATAGGAAAGCTTCTCATTCGAAAACAAATTAGTAATTCCAATTAAAAAGCAATGTTTTAGTAAGCTGGAATAGAAAAAATATCTCCTAAATCTACCACATTAACAATTCTGCCAAAAAAAGGAAAAAAAAAAAAAAAAAAGAAAAAACAGTACATGAGGATTACATCTACCATCACATAGATATGCATGCATGAATGAAAACAGGTTCACCCCAAGGTTTCACAATAGCATTTCCAGATTAGTCAGACCAGGTACAACAGACAGTGGCACATGGATCCTGCCTCAATGCCATGCCTAGTAAATGTTTTAAATAGTTGAAATACTTTAGATTTACTTCGCAGTATTGTAATTAAAACTAAATAAAATGATGTAGTATACACTGTTCTCTTATCTCAACTTTATTTTCTTGCCCCATATAGGGCAGGGACTGCCAGCAACATCCAAGGCAGTATCAGGGATCTGAAAAACAATGTTTTTAAACCTCTTTCAGAAGGCTGAGAAATCAGGTCCTGAGACTGTGACAAATCTAAGAATATGAAATATTAGTCATCACTTATTTACCATCACTCTTTGGGACAAGGAAGAAAAATGATATTCACTGTTCATATTTAAAGTCTTAATTTAAAAACCACACAACTCCCACTCAGGGAGAAAAAATCTTGGCAGCATGCCTTGGAAATGCACTAGTTTAGATTATCAGTGTTTTTAATTTCATTACTTTAATTCAAATCACACTCCCTGATGCATCTCTTACTTAAATTTAACACTTCAGTGGAAAAACAAAAACAAACAACAGTTTCAACTGTTTCAGAATTAAAAGTGACAGCTTTACTATGACTAAAACCTATTTCAGATTAGTTTATAATACGTGACCAGTCTGGTTTTTACATAATATTTTGCTTTTTTCTCCTCCCGATAATAGGTCTTAAAACTAGTTCCAGAGGGATAATTGAATCAGAATTAACAGTTTTTTTTAAAAAGAAACGCCAACAAGTGTCATGCTTTCATGATAGTTGTTCCACGTACACTCCATATTTTGTAATAGGATAGCAAAGCATTAAGGAACAACCATACTAAAGTAATTTAAAACAAACAACACAACATCCTGAATATGCAAAGTGTTAGCTTTTTCTAAACTTGCAACAACAACAGCTGGGAAGTCTTTGTTTGTGTTGGGATTTTTCCCCCTCCCAGCTGCAGCCATTTGGAAGACCAGTTGTGTATTCAGTTCAAGAAGTGTTAGCAGATGAAAACAGTGAAATGTAGAAGACACCTAAAGAGCACGGAAATTATGATAGTGTTGACATGTTTGGTAGCTCTTTAGAAACAGTGGGAGATGGCAATGCACAGGCTGGTGCAACCGCCAGGACTTCAGGATCTGGGAGTTTCTAGAAGAAATGGCAACTGTGGTTAAACTGGTCAGATTCTCAGGAAAGGAGTGGGGAAGAAAATCTTATTAGAAAGTTGTGTGTGGCTTTGAGGTATTTGTTTTATTTTTGTCATTTCTAAATGTGTGCCAATAGAACTACAGATTTTTAGCAACTGAAATTTAATCATCTTATTCACTGATTTTAATCATTTTTCTTTGACAAAGCTTAACCAACAGGATATAGTTATCTGTTTGTCCAAATAAAGTTCATTTAATCACACAGAAATCCATTAGAAGGGTTTCAGCTAGGGTAACATTATAACTTCAAGTTCTAGCTCATTGGCACATCTTTTATCTTACCATATCTACAGTTAGCATCTAGTAATTAGAAATACCGCTAAATAAACAAACAAAAAAAACCAACAACAACAAAAACCCCACAAGTCAGTCAGTAGAGCAATCTTACACTGAGAAGCTATAAGAAAGTTAACCTTCCCTTATATCTACAGAACGGTGCAGATAAGGATGCCCCTGTATTTATCAGGAGGGGCGACTAACAGATTAGGATAAGAGAAAAGCTTAGATTTGAAGGGATCTGTTGAGGTCATATGGTCCAACCTTGCCTCAAAAGCACAACTAAATCAGATCAGCTGGTCTGCTGCTACATTCAGCCAAGCCCCAAAAACCTCTAAGTGCAAAGATTTTGCTGTGTAACCACACAACCTCTTCCACTGCTTAACTGTTCTTATTATGGAGCATTTTCTTATGTCCAACTGAATAGCCCTTTTTTCAAATCTGTAAGTGGGCAAATGGCAACTCATCAACAAGCAAAACCTTTAAATGCCTGACAACCAATCTTAATGTTATTTGTTTAAAATTACGGCAACAAAAAAATCATTGGAAGAATACTTAGGCTTAACTATGGTTTGCCATGTAAAAAAACAAAATCCTTTTATTTCATTAGAATTTAAAACTATGTGTTTCAGTCTCCAACTGTCTGCAACTTAAAAGTGTGTGCATATGTACTCAAAAATCACTTATGTATGAATTCACATTATTTACAATTTATCCTTTGCTGTCTCAGGACAGAGAAGATTGTCCAAGTAATCACTAAAGCATCCTGCAGGCACAAATGATGCATGCAGGTACCTACTGATATGTATACTGATATGTACTACTATTCAATAATCATTTCGTTCTGAATAAAGCCTGAAAACGGATGTAGGGCACATTAGCTACCAGGGACTCTTACTATACGAAATGCCTTCTAAAAAGGAAATGGGGAAAATAAGAAATTACAAAATAGCCTAATTGTTACCTAAAGCCAACCTTTCCCTCCCGCAGCTCCATGGGGGATACACAAAAGCCATACCAGAAGCCCTACTTGTCTCCTTTCCTTCAACTAGTTTCTACAGTATTTCTCATGGTTCACAGAGTAATCCAAACTATTTAATTTCACAGCACAGATTTTTCAGCAGACACTAAATAAATATTTTCCCCCTTCTAACTCATCTTTCAGAAATTATCTGTGAAGCATGCAGAGTGAAAACAAATACTATTTTGTCAGCCTAGCACTCAGTCTTCTCTTGAAAGAGCTGCAAGTAACAAGTAGAAATAGAGCTTCCAGAACTAAAGTTCAAGCAGAAAACAAATTCCTGAATATCCTTAAAATAATTTCTCTGCTCAGTAATGTTCAAACAAGAAATATTGACACTCTCCATTCAATTTTAAAGACAACAAAAAAAAAATTCCACCGCTAGCAGAATGCAGTCTATTCCCTGCAGCACCATCACAACAGGAACTAAAATCAGAAACTGTTAGTGAAAAACTATTACATTTTTTTAAAAACATATTTTTTATTTCAGACATCCATATATATATATACACGGATCAGTGCTAGTGAAAACAGGTGAAAAAGACTGTCTATAAATAACACTCTCTTCATACCACATATTTTCCCTTGTCCAATGTATTCTACTAAATCCTAAAAAGAATTGGTAAACCCTTGTCATCATTTAATAAATATCCAACCCCTCTGGTATCTAAACATCTAACTGAATTCCACATCTGTCTCTTTCTCCTCTCCTTCACGTACAATGACAAACAGCACTTATGAACAGATTAACTAATCTTCCTCATCCACGCAAAAATCAACCGACAGCATCAGCACCACCAAGATGGAAGCTAAGCGGCTAGACTTTGGATAATGCTAAATTGAAGCACCTACAAGATGAAAAATTCTGTTACAGATTTGCTGTGCAAGAAGTTACTTCTACATCTAAATAGCAGGAAAATCATAGCAATACACAGCACTAGCAAAGCCACTGGTGATTACAGTATTTAATACCTTTTGGTACAGACGCTATTTACTACTAGTAAATAAAATGCTAGTAGCAAAATTTGCTACTACTTATAGTATTAAGATCTTTGATCTCTTTACCATTATTCAGCCATTATTTACATGAATTTTGTCCTACAAGAGCAGACGGATACACAGTGTAATCATTTTCTATTGTAATTTACAAACATTCCATCCTCCAGTTAAATAAAACTTGTATTTTGGTCATCTTACTACCCTGTTTACAGAAAAATTGAGTATATTTTCATGAATTAGCAGACAGACACAAAGCAATGAACAGGTAGATTAAGAATTCCTACTTGTGGTCAGCAAGTTTCAGCAGCAGGTTGTAAGCACTCCTTGTTTTTAAAGGTACCATTTTGAATCAATCAGGCCCCACAAATCTGACAGAGGCAAGGTTTCCCTAACCTATATATGATTTAAAAAGAAAAAAAAAAAGAATAAAATCAAAACTATTCCTATACTCTGCCCACTCCTACTCAAAAATTGTTTTGGAAAAAATAAGATTTATTCAGTGTCTTACAATAAAATCAAGCTATTCATAAAATTGTATCTTTTCCACACAGCACTCTTATTAAAATGACAATTCCCTCGTTGGGAAGTGAGAATAAATGATTTAAAATGCTTGAAGTTTTAAATGACAGTTAACTGGGGAAGGTAAACCAGCAGTTGCATCAACCAGTAACGTGTTAACACATACAACAATGGACAAAGACTGACACAAACAGGAAAATTAAACATATCTAGAAATTTTCTCAGTACTTGGTACATCCTGGATCACCTTAGCAAATTCCAGAATATTTGTAACTATATTACCCTTTCAAAATAAGACTGACTTTACTACTAAACATAAATATTTCTTCTTTGTTTCTGTCTTTCTTGGATGTTGAATAAAGTTTCCCTCATCTCAGCTTCTAATTTTTTTTATATTATGAGGGAAAGAATCCAGTGGGAAAACAGAAACCCATGATTGCTTAGGACAGAACAGCACTGAGAACAGCTTTGCAGTTTGAACAGAGACGCACTGTTGGAGAATTGGGAAGGTGTTTCTGTTATGTCTGAAAGAGGCAGACACTTGAGCACTCCAGCTTCTGCCAGCGGTGTTGAAAGCCAGAGAGAAACACCATTCTGTACACATAGTCCCTGTTCTGCAGAGAATAAGCACATAGGTGGAAAGAGTAAAACTTCATCACCTTCCTTTTACTTTCCCTGCCACACATACACACATCAGAACTCTGTTACTATTGAGGTAATCGTTTAACAAGGGATATTTGAAGGAAACAGTACATATTCACAATTCCAACATCGATTAAATATTCTATTTCACAGAAGTATCCATTAAGTTTTTTTTATAATTATTCTCAGTTACAACTCACGTATTTTAGAAATTTTTCAGTAACAAGGTAACGGCAAAAACATTATCATATTGTATATATAGTTTTATTCCATTATTTTTTCATTTTCTTGAAAGAGAAAACTGAAGTTTTTAAAGAGAACAGTTGCGTATCTAGTTTTCATCAGTAGGAAGGTGTCGTGGCTGTTTAGAATCTCTACAATAGCAAAAATTACAATAGTATTGAACTATCACATATACAAAGGGGATCCCTCTAGTCAAGAAGGAAATCCAATATATGGGTGAAATATAGCCACTACATTTTTTAAAGCGTATGATTAATAGAGGGATAAACATTTCTCATTTCAAACATTTCAGGTTCGAAAAAGAAAAAAAAAAATCAATTTTATCTTTTGCTGTATCTTTCATTTTGCATGCTCAGACCTGCATGAGAAACTCGTCGTTTTCTCAAACTATCATTTCTAAAACTATGTAAGCATATACGAGGCTGCAGAATAAATTAAAACAAATAAATAATCATCTTTCCTCAAATTGTTTGCAATAATTTTTCGAAGTGGAGCTTAGAAGTACATAAGCACTCTGTCTAGTTCACAAAAGACAAAATTCGAGGCAGAATTCAAGGATTAATAACTAAGGTTACTTAATGAAGTCTTGATAGTCCTCTAGAACATGGCTAACTTCCAAGCTGAGAAATTCAGAGACCAGGTGTAATTTCAAATTCAGTTCAACTGTGGTATAGTATTCTTGCCTGGACTGCTGAAAACCAGAATTAAATATTTTCCCGAATCAACAGCAGTGTGTCTACCACAACAAAGCTCAGAGAAGACTCAGGGTTTCTCTGGGCAAGGGTACCCTATCAGGTTCAGTTTCCCCAAGAAGAGAATCAAGGGAATGACTATTCAATTCAGTTTGAAAAAATACTTTAATTACATGATTATCCTCTGTCCTAAAGCTACATGCACAGGTCTGAAGAGCGTTTAAGGTAGAAAAATTTACTTTTGGTGCAATTAAATATTTTTCTCACAAGTCTTTCACAAAAAAAAAGAAAAAAAGGTCATTAGTGACTAGTGTGTCATGCTAGTTAAACCCTCCCCTTCACGATGAAGACACCTCAATAATCATTTGGCTCCTACATAAGAGCACACAAAGTGAGTTATCTCATACAAATTAGATCACCATACCACCAAAAATACTGCCTATCCCAGATCTCTTTAAATGTTCAAAGCACGACAGATTACCTACTGCTTTCTTTCCCTTTTCTTGACAGGAGATATAAAAGTAACCTAAAAATCCTTACAAGCGACAGGCATTAAATGGAAGAATGCTTGGTTCTTTTTGTATTAAGCAAAATTAAGATTTGGATTCATAGAACAAATGCAAATGATCACCTCAAACTAATTAGAGTTTCAAGTATTTCCTGTCTGAAAACTGTAATGAGTTGCAAAAACTAACAATTGTCAGCAGATGCTTTTATTACCTAGAGCAACGGTGCCAAAATAATGTGTAAAGATCCAGAATGCCATCCTCGCTGATAACCTTGCTTCTCTGGCACAAAAGCTTATTTCTACAAAAAAGCTCAACTGTCAGTGTAGGAGACGTATCTTTCTCCTAGCATGTGGGGGATGGAATGATAGAAGCATCTGAATTTATTTAGGCCAGGCGACTGGGACTGCAGCCTTCAAGTTGCAGAGAATGAATAAAATACTTTTAATCCCCTGAAGCCAGAAGACTTTGGAACTCTTCCTAAATGTTGCAAGATGATTATGAAACTGGCTTCTTTCCCAGTCAAATGACCTAGAAAAATCCGTATCTCTAAAGTTTCTACTTGCTCCCAGGTAGATCAACCTGCCAATCCTGACCTTCTACCAGCTGGAAAAAAAGCTGACTATAACAGAAGCAACAATGCTTCTTATCCCACAGGCAATATATCATTTGAAAGGGAAAGTGAAAACAGGAAGCAAAAGGAGTTAGAAGAGGTTACTCCCATCAGGCTCACTCCCATTTTTCCCTATACATTTGGTATATACAGGGATTGCAAAACAACGTATCAGTATACATGACACCAACAAACCTACAGTGCATACAGCCTCTTTTAGAGGTGTAGAGAAATGGTTGATCATGGCCTGAATGATTGGCCCCCAAACTCCTTTTCAGCAGGGCTGTGCTCAATCCTTTTGTCCCCCAGCTTGTATTGACAGATTGGGGCTGCCGCAACCCAGGTGCAAGATGTTGCACTCGGATTTGTTGAACCTCATGTGGTTCTCCTGGGCCCACTGCTCGAGACTGTCTAGGTCTCTCTGGATGGCATCCCATTCCCCAGCTGTGCCAACCACAACACACAGCTTGGTGTCATCTGCAAACATTCTGAGGATGCACTTGATTCCATTGTCAGTGTAACTGATGAAGATATTGAAGAGCATTGGTCCCAGTACAGACCCCTGAGGGACACCACTCACCCTTGACCTACCCCTGACCTCCATCTGAACATTGATTCATTGACCACTACACTCCGGGTACAATCTTGCAACCAGTTCCTTGTCCATTGAACGGTCCACCCATCAAATCCCTATCTTTTCAACTTAGAGAAAAAGTGTTATGGGTGACCATGTCAAAGGCCTTACTGAAGTCCAGACAGATGGCATCAGTGGCTCTTCCCTTATCCACTGATGCAGTTACACCATCACAGAAGGGCACTAGGTTGGTCAGGCAGGACTTGCCCTCAGTGAAGCTGTGCTCATTGTCTCATTGGTTTTACCAAAAGCAGATTGGGCCTGACTAATATGCTGGCCTTCTATGATGGAGCAACAGCATCAGTGGACAAGAGAAGGGAAACTTCTCTTCTTCTGGACTTCTGTAAGGCCGTTGACATGGTCCCCCACCACATCCTTATCTCTAAATTGGAGAAATACGGATTTGAAGGCTGGACTATTCAGTGGGTTAAGAATTGGTTGGATTGTCACAGCCAGAGGGTTGTGGTGAACAGCTCTATGTCCAAGTGGAGGCCGGTGACAAGTGGTGTCCCCCAGAGGTCCATCTTGGGACCGGTGCTCTTCAACATCTCTGTCAATGACATAGACGCTGGGATTGAGTGTACCCTCAGCAAGTTTGCTGATGACATTGAGTGGTACAGTTGACACAACAGAAGGAAGGGACGCCATCCAGAGGGACCTAGATGAACTCAGAAGGTGGGTCCACATGAATCCAGTGAGGTTTAACAAGGCCAAGTGCAAGGTGTTGCACTTGGGTCAGAGTAATCCTAGCTATTTATACAGACTGGGAGAAGAAATCCTTGAGATCAGTCCTGCTGAGAAGGACTTGGAGGTTCTGGTAGACAAAAAGCTTGACAGGAGCCAGTAGTGTGCTCTTGTAGCCTGGAAGGCCAACAGCATCCTGGGCTGCATCAGAAGAGGGGTGGCCAGCAGGGCAAGAGAACGAATTGTCCCTCCCTACTCAGTGTTTGTAAGGCCCTATCTAGAATATTGTGCCTAGGCCTGGGGCCTCCAGCACAAGAAGAATGCCAATACATATTAAATAAGTGACTAACAGTTTGTTTTAGGCTTTGTTAGCTTCACTAAGATCCTACCATAGAATCATATCTTTGATTGTAAATTTTTTTTAGCTTTGCTAAGATTATATCTTAGATTTGATTGAGTACATATAATCCCTTAGACATAAACCGTTGACCAAGTCTGGGACTAGGAGTGGATCCAGCCACATCTAGGCTCCTTACCTCTGTAGTTCAAGAAGTTTAGAAAGCAAGAGTTTCCACTCTGAACCTCATGACTCAATGGAAGGGCCTTCTGTCTGCGTGCTTAACCCTACTCTTTATGCAGTAAGTAATCAAATGTATCCAGCCATCTCACATCTTGTAAAGTTGCTGTTAAATCACTACATCATATCTAAAGCATATCTCACCTAAAGCAGATTATGAGTTACAGCTTTCCTGTAAAATGTCTTATTTCATAACTGCCCTTTAACAAGTGGGAAGGTTTTTGTTTTGTTGATTGTGGGGGAGGCAGGAGTTTGGAGGGGTGAGTAGCCATTGGGTTTTTTTGGGATTGGTTGGTCATTCTTGTTTGGTTTGTTTTTTGTGGGTGGAGTTTTGGTTACGGTTGGGTTAGGGTTGGTTGTTTTTGTGTTTTTTATTTATTTATTTGCATTTGTTTGCTTACACCTTGTTTCATGATTACAGCTTTTGGTAAGCTCCATTTATGCTGTTACACAAAACTCGTTATCGTGAAGAAAAGACTTAACTATATTAATCCTGCAATCACAAAAAGTTGCAATAAATTAAAACAGAAATACATCTTGATACCAGAATTATTAATGAAATAAACAGAATATAACTTCATTTTTTTGAAGTGAAAAATAGATTTTTAAGAAATGCTTACAATCTTTCAAGAAGGTTTAACCCAGAGAAGGAACCATTCTTCAGCTCCGTTATTTTATTGTTGCTCAGAATCCTGTAAACAAGAACAGAAAACAACATTACAAATTGAATAACAAGATTATTTGCTACAGCTTACATTTCTGGTGCTAAGACATCTAAACAATCTTTCTGCTCAACAGCCTCTGTATCAAACTTCGATGCCTTGCTCATCATCTGAGGTGTATATAATGCCACTGCCCAGATATTACATAGGAAAAAAGGAGAATTTTCTACATTCATAGAATCATAGAATGGTTCAGGTTGGAAGGGACCTTAGAGATCATCTTGTTCCAATCCCCCTGCCACGGGCAAGGACACCTCAGGCAAGCCTATATTATCAGCATACAAATGAAAAAACACCTATATAGGATCATCATAAAATGCTGGAACTGGTGTAAGAGGAAAAAAAAGTATTAAAACAACAACAAATCTACACACTCAGGCTGGCCTTCCATACCCATATGGGATTTCCAAACGACACAGCACATTGCCTGTTTTCTATTTCCCCTGTTCTGCTGCCGCCATGATCCATGTTCACTTTTCCTATTTTGTGCCTCCCTTCCCAGCAGTCCCTCACACATTCTGCTTTCTCCTCAATGTCATTCTTTCAAGACATCTGTAAATAAGCTCAGCATACCTTCTATCCATTACTTCTTCCTTCAGGAAGGACCACATGTAACTGCAAGTTTCTTCTTCTTCTACACAAATAACTGGACCAAGACTCATCTAGCCAAGTACCCCGTCTCCAAGAAAAGTCATCTGCAAATGCAAATTATCTTAAAGCCAGGAAATCTCTTGGATGCTTCTTTACTTGGAAGATCCTGCTTTTTACTTCAATCACAACTTTTTCCTATTTTTCTTTTGAAACCATTTTGGAATGCCATTTTTGCATCCACAATACCCCTCAGCAAAGGGTTTCGTGTTGCAAAACTGTAACAAAGAACTTCTCATTTCCTTTGTTTTCATCACGGCTCCTACACCACCTTCCTTTGGTGCTCCCTACTCCTTGAACTGAAGCAAGCAGTAATCAATCCCTACCTACCCTCTCTTTACCACACACAATTCTGTAGAATCCTAGACTGTCTCTTGCTAGATGGAAGATTCATATTTTTCTTAATTACTTCTCACACAGAAGTTATTTTGTGCCTTCTTAATAGTTTCTGAGCTCTTTCCAGCTTTATTACATTCAAAAAATTTTTAGACAAGACTACCAAAATTGAAATAGCATTCAACACATGGAAAATCACAAACATACATAGTGGCATAATGATGTTTTATTTTGTTTCCTACTGTTTTCCTAGCAATTCGTAATACCTGGCCTGCCTTTAGCACTTGAAAGTATTCTGGCCAGCTCAGAGCCCATTATTTCACATATGAAGACAGAATTGTTGTTACCAACACAGTTTTTACTTCTCTAGCTTCTTGCTTTTGCCATTTTGTTGCCCAGTTACCAGTTTCATAAACTACTGAAATTCTTCAGTTTACCCTCATCCTTATTAAGTAATTCAAATTGTCACCCCAAAAACCCTCTTTCACGGGTCCCTAATTAATACATCATACATTTCAGGTTTGTAAGACTCCGCTCCATTGAGAGGACTGACCATTTACTTCCACATTAGCTCTTATCTTTTAAGAATTTCGCCATTGATACAATGTTTTCCCATTTTACGCTGACATTTTTCTTCAAAAGCCTTTGACAAGGGACTGCAAGATGTCTTTTAGAAAATTACTTGTCTTACTCTATCATCTGCATCATCTTTGTCAATATTTTGCTGACTCTGAAGAGCTCCACAGCTTTGAGAGGAAGAACTTCCCACTACAGGATATGTAAGTTCATTCTAAGCAAGACTTCAGACATTCATCATTTGACTTTTTCATCCCAGACTTCTTCTAAAAGCTCTCCAGTGAACACCATTTCATCCTTTAAATTTATTCACTCTGTCAGTCTGCTCCATAACTTCTGCTACAATCACTTCAGTTTCTGACAGATCCTCTATCACATGTCCTGCAGTTCCAGCAAGTCCATGCTCTTCTTCACTTGCACCAATTATATCCTCAGGCTGGATCACACTACTTCAGCACTAACAACTGCCACTAGGAGACTTTTTTCCAGTCTGCTACATCTTTCAGATATCCTTTACAGTAGCAATAAAAACAAACACACCTTTCCTCCAACGCATACAATTTATCTGATGACAAGGTTTAGTACTTCTAAACACATCAAGAATAAGATGAAACCAAAATACAGAAATACCTTCTAAGAAAACAGCATCATTTTGACACAGCCATATATTACACTGAGAAACCCGGAGATGAAAACTACTTAAAAGATGGCCTCCGGCACCTATGCTTTCAACAAACAGTGCAGGCAATTTCTGTCTCAAGGCTCTGGCTTTGAGTCAGTGTCTCTCAGTCACATATGTACATACACAGAGAATCAGGACAGCTGAACAATTTTTGTGAAATTTTGTAAAAATCTTTCACTCTGACAGGCAAAAGGTTTGAAAATTCTTAAGTTAAAATTGAACCACTCAACCAAGGTAATAGCTCTGACACTAAAAAGAGGAGATCCTGTTGTTTCTCCTCCTCTACCAGTTATGCCATGCATTTCCGCAGCTCATCTCAAGTCATCTCTGGTGCCCAATGATCCACAAGCAATGTTAAACTGCACAAATAGCCAGGCGTCTTTCAAGAGATTAATTTACGTGTCAACTGCAGAAGCGTGATCAGCACAGTACCCTACACAGCCAGCCAGTCCTGGGTGAAAACTGATGACAGGAACAGTGGAAAGGTGAAAGGATAAGAAAAATACTTATTTTAAAAGCATACCAAGAATTTGCTATTACTTCTGCCTATAATGCCTGAAACATCCACTGGAGTGCCAAGCTAAGAAGAAAATTAGCTCTTGTAAAAATGCAGTTGGAGAGTCAAGTGCAGAAGTTACCTCACAGGAAGGAAGGAAAACTGCCCCTTGGCTACATCTGTGATAACCTAGATGACTCAACAAGCAAAAAATAGTCTGCAAGTTTCAAAGATAGACATAGAAATCAAAGAACCTTGGGTGACCTTTTCAGAAATCAACAGGTATTTCAACGTGTCCTTGCATCATGGAAGATCCAACACAGAACAGAACCAGAACATATATTTCTGAGACTGAAGTCTGCCTAGGCAGAATGCTGATATTTTAATAGTAGGAAGAAAAAACCCACCACAATATTCAGCATGGAATGTCCGTAAAACTATTACCACATAACTGAAGCATTAAAATCATACACCCTAAAGCCTTTGAAAGTATTTTTGCTTCTAGTCAAGCAGAGAAAGGTTTCAACCTGGACAGAAAGCAGAAATGGTATGTAGGTACAGGACTCTTTCTGCAATCTAAGCCAATCTGAGCAAAGCACACCTTTATTTCAACATCCTTCCTGATTCCAGAAACATATAAAGAAAGAAAAGGAATAAAAATAAATGAAGGAGTTTATAAAAAAACTCATTATTACTTAATGCAGACAGAACACAAGGCATAACAGCAGCAGCAAAAAAAAAAAAAAAAAAAACCATGGAGCTAACTTAGGCTTATGGATAAAAAGCAAAAGAAAAAACATGAGGATCAGAAAATATTCAACCCAACCCAAACAAGCCAAGTGCAGTCTTTGGCGGCACAGAAATCTTTAGTAGTTATAACTGACTTCATTTCATGATTTATTAATTTTACCTGTACTTTTTCCAGAAAAAAAGGCCAGATATTTAAAAGGGAACAGAAACCACTTCAAAACTGGTTGTAACTGGCTAAATTTAAACTAAATAAAAATTACAATCCTGTTAAAAAAAAAAAAAGTCAGTTTTCTGACATTGCCTATAAATAATAGGCCTAAAGTAGAAGCCTTTGAATAGCTGAGCACTAGGTAAATTTCTCTCTGGAGTGTGATGTACAAATTATACTCAACCTGATTTAGTATTTTCTCTGCGGAAGCTGTTAGTTGCTCAACCATAAAGGTTTAGTACAATAAATGATAGATTTTACAACACTCCATATAACCTAAGACATTTCATCATACTTAATGTTGCAAGTGTAATCTTTAAAAAATGCTGTTTAAAACTTGCTATTAATATATTTAGTCTATACATTATTAGAAGTGTTTAGGGATGTGGCATAACACGACAAAACACCATAAAGCATTCACCTCAAAGTAGACATTTTATGTCCACTTTCACAATTCCTGTGCATTGATGTACAGTAAAATGATTGACTCTTATGTACCACTTAGATACAGACAGTTATTTGTGATCAATAATAATTTAAAAGTTATTAGTTTAAGAACGTAATTCTTCCTAAGAGGCAAGCAATTCTGAAGACACACAAACTTCCCCCTCATTAAGAAGTTCAGAGGGAAAATGGTACAAAGAAAGAGAAATCTCCACTAGTTCTCATCTTGTTCAGCTCCTCTTTAGCAAGTGACCTCACAGCAGAAAAAACACACCTGGAGGTTTCAAGGTTTCCATAGCCCAGTGTCACTACTGCACCATACGTCTTATAAACTGCACAGCAGGTATTTGCTGTTGTTGATTTTTGAAATGATCAACAAAACTTGAATTAAATACATTTGCTTGTCCACTGTTCAACCTCTAGGTAAGAACACAAACTGAAGTGGGGAAGTACCACAAGCAAATACACTCACAGCCACAACACAAAAATCCTGAGAGGAAAAGACAGCCAAAAAGTAGGTTTTAGACAACATCTCAAAGTCACCTTAAACAAGAATTTCCTTTTTCCTTTAAGTGGAATGGTTGTAGAGAAAAAGAACCGGAAATTATGCAACACAGTAACAACTCCATGGACTGTTACCCCACAGTAACATCCCATGAACATCTCTGAAGTTTTCCCCTCTCAGTTATAGCTTGGATCTGAAAGCCCTGCTTCCACTTTACTCCAGAACTTAGCAAAACTCTGCAAAGAAACTCCCCTCTGACTCATTAATTGGTGAGATCCTTAGCAGCAGACGCTTAGTTGCTTCTATGCAAAACATACCCAAAGACTTTCCTTCGCACTTAGATGACTCAGGAGCAGACAAGGGTGGTATCTTCCCTGGAGATATTCAAGACCCATCTGGACGCCTACCTGTGCGACCTACACTAGGGAACCTGCTTTGGCAGGGGGGTTGGACTCGATGATCTCTTGAGGTCCCTTCCAACCCCTACAATTCTGTGATTCTGTGATGCCATGAGCCATTTCTTTATGATACAGCAGTAAGAGAGGGGGGGAAAGGCAATTAAAAAAAAATATCAAGGCTTGTTTTGTTTTTACCTTTAGAATGAGGTAATAAACCACAAAGTGAAAAAAAGTTTTGCTCTAATAAAAACAACCATCACTAAGCCAGCAGTCAGCTAGTCAGGAATTCAGAATTCATCTCCAAATTTCACAAATGAATCCTTTCGTAGGATGCTACTAAAATGCACACATTCATTAACACTACGAAATAGTCAAAATGGTCTCCAAGAAGTACAAAGACCGGGAGACGGAGTAACTTTTAGCTAAACGCTGAAGTAGCTTTCAGAACACAATTCAAGAGATACAGACAGTGAGCTAGGGAGCAGAAAATAAATCAGATCATTTTGTGGTGATGGTTGTATACTCTAAGGACTGGGAAAGCAGCCACTAGCAAAAACAGGACTAAAATAACCATCTGTACAACCAAGAAAAATGCTTTCTGTTGAAAGCAGGGAACATGTAAAAAGAAATATATTTTTCAAAGTTTATCTTGTACAAGCTGTGATTTAACAAGGATATAAAAACAGTATTTTTCAACAGTTAGTATTTTGCCTTCTAGTGAGTTACTGGTGTCAAAGGCAAAGCATTAAGTAAGGCACTGAGCAGATGATCAACAGTACTTGCTTAAAGTAATCCCTGAAATGAAAACAATCTACAAGCTATTATACAGAAAAAGAATTAGTAGAGGCTTTGGAAAGATTCATAAAGGGAACAGTATTTTCCAGTCTAAAAAATAATATAATTGAAGAAGCTTAGCAATGAAGCATTTCCAAAATAGAAGTTCCCAACAGATAGAGGATCTCCTGTGCTGTCTCATTATTATGCACATTAGGCAATATTAAGATTGTAAACTAAAACACAAAGAAGTAATGAAGTTACCAAAATAAACCTGTCTCTGTTTATATCTTTCTATTTTTTAACAGGAAATGTACTAACCTGATATCAAGTAATGATGAACTTTTTTTTTCTGCCTAATCCCATGTCATTAATTTATAAAGGCAATGACATTTGCTTTGTACATTGCTATTTAAGATTTTTTCTTGATATTCAATGTGTGGCTACGTGCTTTATTTATTATATTTAAGGACAGAAAACTTGATTTCTAGTGAAATACAGTGCACGTCACTGGAGTACCTAGGCAAGAAAACACTAAATGAAAAACATCTTGGAAAAAGAGGGATAAAGCACAAGGCAAGAATGAGTAGCAATGTTGCTGAAAATGATACTACTATGACAAGAAATTACAATCTAACAACCAAACCTCTCTTTCTAGTACTTAGGCTAAACTGAAAAGCCTACTTGAGATGGAAAACCAAGACTACACAGCCACATTCATCTTTTTCCAACACTGAGTTTCCAGTTCTAAAGATAATCCAAAGCACTGGTAATCTAACCCTTGTGACCACTACGTCCTGAGAAGTTTCCTCCAAGTTCTCAGGCAGTCTGATCTTGTACTTCATCTAGCAGTTGGCAACTCTGCCTGCAGCAGAGGGGTTGGAACTTGATAATCCTTGAGGTCCTTTCCAACCCAAGCCATTCTACGATTCCCTTCCCCCCTCTGTATCTGCAGCATCTGCATCAGTTCAAGAAACAATCGACTTCTGTAGCAACCCTCCCCACTTACTCTCCTTCCTTTTGCTCCTTCCTGGCTTTCCCTTATCCATTACGCACATTTTTTAGGATTCTCCTTTGGATTTCAGTGTGGGTTTACTCCTCCAACCCCCATATAGCAGCAGAACAGCTTGCTGCACAGGAAACACGGCACACACACAAGTCTAGCCAGTCCCTCCTAACTTAAGCTGCTACAGCCAGTGCATTCCATATGTCCTATCACAGAACTGTTAATTACAGCATATGCTGTCAAGCTCACAGTCTCATGTATTTATATTCCCAGTGAGTACACACTACTTGATAAGAAAGTGCTTAGTCTAGACATGATTTGTCTAGACATGTTTGCAGGTACTTCCTGTCAACTGCTAGCACACAGACACATTTTCACAAAAATTTATATCCAGCCCTATAGAATTCAACAGGTTTGGGATAGTTTAGCTCCATGTGCAGCCAGACAAACACTGTTACAGCAACAAGGAAGAGCAAGCCACCCACAGAGCCAGCGCCTGGGAGGCGAAGGTGCAGGCCCGGCGCTCCTGCCCAGGTGGCAGTGCTGCCGTCAGCTGAACCTGGGTGCTGCTTTCTGCTGACAGCATGGAGACCACTTCCCTGCCCCTTGCTCTGGGGATCATCCCTTGAGGAAGGGGACCCCAGCATGGAGCTGTAATATCCACTCACTGCTGACTACAGAAAGAGACACGTTTAATGAGACCGCCAGCACAGTTGTGCAGGTTCCTTTGGAGGGCTGCCTTTAACAGCAGCTGTTGGCCTCAAACAGGACTGAGGTAGTAGACAGGGTGAGGTCTTTCTGACAGGATGATTTTAGAAATCTGAGCACAACCTGCAAATTCCGCCCAATTCTAAGTTTCAGGGTAAAACCTGTTCTGTAACAACACAAGTTATCTCACAATGAGCTTTCTAATCTGACAGAGAAGTCTTGATGTTCCTCTCCTCAGATGGAAATACCACATCACGCGGACAAACCCAGAACAGTTTTCTGAGATGCTGTTGGGTGATTCATCTCCCTGCTGCAACCACTTGCTAATCCCACACAGACTTCCTGGATAGCAGCTGAGTTTCTTGCCCACCTCTCATTGTACCAGTTGTGCCCCCCCACTTCAGCACCTTATTTACTCTACTTTCACTCCCTCCAAAGCCCTTCTGATCTCCCACCCCCATAATCATAAACCCAGCCAAAGCAGCTCCTCCCCAGCTGCCAGCCAGTCTCTGCCCACAGTGCCCACAGAGCTCCAGCACCCCACTCACACTGGGGCAGCGTGGGTAGCTGCGGGGCAGCACTGAGCTGCACGCCGCATGCACTCGGTCCTTACTGCAGGAGGAGCAGTGCACAGAAACTGGAACTAATAACCACTGTAGGAAGCCAAGTGCAGCAAGACACTGTAGTTTTCACTGCCAAATAGCCATAGTGATATCCAAAGGTGAAAATAAAATTCTTGCTTGTTTTCTGTTAAAGATTTCAGATACTTAACAGATGATTTATCTATGATTTTACAATTTAAGATGCAAAAATCATTTCACCACAGAAAGCTAAATATAATGGAAGTATGCTTTAGCTCTCTTCTCTGAAGTTCCTAAATTTAAAACAATTTACTGTTACTAATGAGAAGCAATGCTCAGCTGGTTTTAATTTCCACAAATTAATTACTTGTACAAAGAAAGTACTTAAACAGTATAGATTTAAAAATTATAGAGATTATAATGATGAACATAAAGACTACCAAAAGCAGTAATAACAAACCCATGAACCTGCAACATATTTGGCTCATGTGAACTACATATGGAAACCATTACATTCTAAAAAGTCCTATACTGCATCTCCAAACTTATTTTAAATTACAAAAGTAACTTTTGAAATGTGAACGAACTGCAAGCAAAGAGGAGGGAGACATGCAGGTGTTCATTCCTCACTCATCAACATAGCACAAAATCTACTTGTGCTTCTTTAACTTTTAAATGTAAAGTCATAACGTTTTGCAGATTTGCAGAACAAACAAAAACAGGCACACAACTGGTCAATAAAAGACCAAAACAAAAAAGTATTAGTCCTGAAGATTAAAATACTACTTCTAGAAGCTAAATACTGCATAACACATGGAGATGTACTTACAAAGGGTATTACTTATGTGGCTATCTTCTTGGGGAATATAAGGTTCCAGGCAATTCTACACAAATATTTTTGCACCAGAAATTAAGAAATTGAATTTGGCCTCATAACAAGATTTTACATTTGCTCACCAGAATTTTGCAGTGTTTGCCTCTGTCCTCCTCTTATTTTTAATGCAGCAGTAATCAATCCGTAGCTGTCAATCAACATCTGAGCCTCTCACCTGTCACAATTGCCTACAGTTGTATCTATGATAAAAAGCCATGTTTCTAATTACATTGTGTATTGATTAAAAGTACAATAACCTTTTTGAAAGTAACCTGAAACAATTCAATCACATATGTATAGAATAATCTCAGAAAATGTCAGTATGTATTGATATCACCCTTGTCGCATGAAGACGATTACCAATGACAATCCACCATGTATGTTAAAGACATTACTACAACACTAGAAATAATAGCAGAAACTATGCAAAATTGAGTGCCCCAGTGCACACACAATAACATAAGGCTACATTCAGAAGCTCAGAAGATATTTAGGTGGAACAAAGTATTACAAATTAGAAGAAAATGTTGTTCAAGTTGTGACCTAAGTTTTCTTGCAAGGCTGAAATATATACATAAGCATGCACAAGCATAGAAGAATACTCTATTTTCTCAATATTCTGTAATTATAACCCCACAGTAATGACTCAGTGTTGAAACAGGGTATAAAGCAAAACGTTATTTGATTTCAAGTGTGGACTGCAATTTTCTCAACAAGGTAAAAGATGTACAAATGATAGGTATATACTGAATAGATCTACTAGAATACAAGCCTAACAGAAAGTGAAACGCCACTAACCATTTTTTGCATTTTGGATGCTGCTGGTTAAAAAAAAATAAAATAAAAAAAAAATAAAAGGATGCACCGGTACTTGTGAATGATTGAACTGTGGGCATGACAATTCCCAAGTACTGTGCTGTCTCCATACTGCCATGTATTCTTGAGAAAAAATATTTTGTACAGTCCATGTATCCACTGACTGAAGAAAGTTTTAAGATAAGTTTTAATGAGAGTTATTAGCCCTCTGCGTCTTCAAAAAATGTTATCGCTGCTGAAGTTATTAGTACTGAGCAGTTACAACAGTCTCAGATAGACTGCTTTAACAAAAAAGGGATTAGCTGTCAAGAGTACCATTCAAGTTAATAATGGAAATGTACTTTGAAAGAAGAGGCAAACTTCCACTGAATACATTTACTATGCCAGTATTTCCTTTTGACAATTTTTTGGTAAAGGACACTTCTTCTAACACATAATGAAGAAAAGCTCTACTAAGGAAAACAAAAGAAATTAAATCAGTCTAGCAAAGCAACAGATGATGCCTTAAAAAAAGAGTATTAAAAATTATGATTACAAGTTACAACGTAATAACAATGTGCCTTATTTAAAATTTGAAAATTTCTTTTATTACAAGTAGGAAAAAATTACCCACGTAACCACACATAGTTAATGTAACTACAACGCAATCACACACTGATAGGAGTGACTTCTTGTGATATGAGTGACCTCTCGCTTGGAAAATCTAGGGGTTTAGGAATTTATGTTAAAGAAATTGAAAGGTTTTGAAGGTTCCTGGTAGGCCAAATAAATGTGCCTTTCAGCTGCTTCATGGATGTAGTTTGATATGGTTGTATTTGGGAGCTGGGCAAGAAACTGTGACACTTTAAGATGTTTCTCAGCAGCAATCCAGTTAACCATAACTTTTAACAGTTCTGAACACAAATCCAGGCTGATGTTCTGGCTTGTAAACTCAAAACACATGAAAACGCAAACACTGATGCTGGTACATTCATTTCAGGGCACGTGGGTAAGCAAAGTTGTTCGCAGATCCATAAAGCTCCTGTTTCAGAAACACAGTTCTGTACTGAACATATATGCTTTTCCTCTGTTTAGATCCCTATAGGATAACCTATATGTAAATCAGTTAATTCTCAACAAGGATTAACTTCATTGGCTTGTCTTTGGTGAGATTACGCATTCTCTTCAATAGAAAAAGTTCTGAGATCATCAGTTGAGCTTGCATCAAAGAAACAACAGCAATGGTTATCTTATCTCAGACTTCTATAGCACCAGGTATAGCATGCTCTTGCTCCTTACTTAAACATGAATCACGGCAATGACTTCAGCATCTACTGAAGCCTAGTAGACAAAGAAGGAAGTTACATTCACACAGGTACATTATCTTCACACCAAAAGCATCTCATCTGGCCGGTTAAACTACAAAGGTCAAAGCCATCTGTGGATGTTCATGTAGGTACACCCTTCATTTGCATCCCAATCACTTTTTATTATATAAGGGTACAAAGTAGTCAGTCCCTTCCTTAGCTATAACTGAAGGTCAAATTCCAAGGTGAATTTGAGTAACTGCTTAGTAAAGCATTAGCTGATTCTAATTAGATTCTAAAGGAATCTCCATTTACAGTACAGCCATAAATCCTAAACATTACTTGTTCTCCTGTACACATCTCTCTATACTTTAATGCTCCTATTTCAGTGTTTGCTTTCTTTTTTCAACAATAAACTTACTTTATCCTTTGCTAATTGAAATTGTTAGGATAGTTTTTTCCCTGAATTGTAACTACAGATTCTAACTAATTGTAACCAGCCCTGACCTAAATTACTAGGGCAATGAGAGGCTTTGTGGCAAACAAAATCCAGCCATTTCCTAAACAGTGACCTTGCCAAACTTACCAACACCATTATTAACCGCCAACTACAACAAGCAAGAAGGAAAGAGCCCGGCCAGCATCCTCTGATGCCACCCGTTCATCCTTATTTCCACTACATTGTTTTTCCTCACTTTTTCGATAGTTTTATTCTCAAAAAAAGTCAGGAAGAAGAAAAAAAGAAAAAAAGGAGCAAATGCTGAACACACAGCAGCTCATCTACTGGATGCCTAAGAGTTTAAGCAGTGATAAGGGTGGAATCAGGATTCCCAAGAAGGATATAACCGCTTGAGTCCTTCCTAACTCACTCCCAGAAACATAATACCTGATTTTATATAAAGCTATGTAAAAGACTTCATATTTAAAATTGCTTTGTGCAACATAAAAGTAACTTAACTGAATTAGAACACAGCTGATTTATACAACAGTGATCTATTTTCAGCTACTTATCTCTGCAGTGATCCACTAATCCAAAAAGCTATAATAGAAGTAGTACTTATCTTAATAGAAGAATCCCACAAGAATCAAGATAATTCGGGGCAGTTTGACTCTAATCAGACAACCTTCCACTACCTACCAAGCATTGCAGTTCCAAGTATCAGCTTGGAGGAAAAAAGTAATTTTGGAAGAAGATGAGATAGCAATTAACTCAGCCACTACCAATCAACACATTAGTGAAATGGCACATAATGGCATATGGCAACACACCTCATAAATCGCCAACATTTTCTAACCAGGTCAACATTGACTCAGTAAAATGACCTCAGAGATCTGGGAAGTTATACCTCAGAAATGAAGAAACTTGAAAGATCCCAAACCACAATAACTACTGTGTCCGCTCTTAGAGAAAGTTGCGGCATTGGTTTAATAATCTTAGCCTTATATTTAAGTAAAATTTCAAGGCCTGTGTTCACACTGACTGTATCAACACAGTTATGTCACTTACCAGAGAAAACAATGGAAAAACACATTGTTTCTTGCTAAGTCTATTAAAAAAGTTAAGAGTAACAAAGGGGGAAAAATATGTTTCAGAAGTTATCATGAACTTCAAAGGCTGGTTAGAAGTGAAAGCAACTAATTACTGTTTGTAGATAAGCTCTAGATGCGCTCTAGATAACGAAGGGGTATGAAGAATCAAGATGAAAGACGAGTCATTCTTCCAAATTCTTCTGTCGCTGCAATTATGAACAAAGGTCCATTCACAGCAAGGCTGCTGTATTTGATATCTGCTTGTCTTTCACAGCAATCACAGCTGTGACTCCAAGCTTTTTGAATCAAAAGACCCCCACTGTCAACTTCAGCATATCAGCAGGACTAACACATACTTTTATCAATTTTTTTTGGTGGATAATACTGTATTTTTAAAAGTTAGTCGGCTGCATAGCACTTAAGGCTAACAAAGACTGAAATCAATTGGTTGATCAAAGAGCTGTCACCTTTCACTTTTCGCTTTCCTTTCTACTTCAGAAACTTCACACGTGAATATTTCTGGTCACTTCTCACAGGTAATTCAGAAGTATTCTGAGTCCCTGCACACTGACCAGCTGAGAACAACTACTCTGGTCTCCCTTTTTTAATCTTTCCCATTCTCACAGGTCCAGATCCTTGTGACTGGCATGCACGTCTCACCAGAATGCCCCAAGGAAGCCCTTCCTTCATGTTTCAGTGCTGTCAAAGTTTGTAAAAGCATCAGTCAACCTGTTGTTCTTATAACAGAAGTACATGCATTCTGTGCTTATTCCACTGCAGATCTTTCAAACTCCACTCAGATTACTTGTAGATCTTCCAAACCTGTGGTTTCCAGTCAAATAAGTAAGGATATTAAGCTAGACCCCACAACATAGTTTCTTTTCATCAACTTCCTTGCATGATACTTTGTTGCACTTGAGTCTTCCCACAATAGCACGGGCTGCCTAAAAAAGGAACACAGGCTCCAGTTTTAGGACATGACTGATGAAGTACAGCCTTGCTACTTTGCTACAATGTTAATGTCTCAGGAAGAACAACAAAACAACTTGCAAAGCCTTCCTTCACACGTGCATGTGAAGAGCAACCCATTTTGGACTAAGCTGCACATCCTGTTTGAAACTTGCTATTCAAATGGATGAGCTAGGATCAAATTCATGTAAGAGTAACACGCCTGCAAGTAAACTGCCCTTCTCCAAAGCAATAAACCAAGTCCCTTTGGCTGTTTTACGATGCTTGCAACCTCCTCGCTCCCTCCACAGAGCTCCCTACAGGCGATCCTCCAGAGCTGAGCTTCCCCCAAGATGACTTCCTCAGGGGGGACAAAGTTCCAAAGAAAGAATTTCAGAAAGTTTTCAGAAAGCTACGGGAGGATCAAGCAACACCTGAGGGTCTCGACAGCTCAAAGGTGATGGAGAAGGAAAGGAAGATGGGGGTATGGGGACGACGTACGGCGGGGCGGGCGGCGGCGCGGGGGGCTGCGCGGGGCGATTCCGCCCGCCCGCCCAAAGCTTAACGATCCTCTTTCCTCTCCCAAATACCCCCCCACAGCCGTACTCACAGCGTGACCGTCCGGTTGGGCAGCGCCTCGGGAGGCAGCACCTGGGCGAGCTCCAGGTTGCTGCACACCACCTTCCCCTCCAACGGGCCGCCGGCCGCCGCCGCTCTGCCGGAGCTTTTGGGGCGCCCGTCGTACTTACAGCCCGCGGGCAGCGNGACCGCGCGTGAGTGGTGTCCCTGCGGGGCTTTCCTCTTCGGCGCTTCTTTGCCGGCCTTTGGGCCCCCAGAGCTCTATGTTCCCGTCGTGCATCAGCTTAATTTGCCCCCGTGCCCCATAGCTCGTTCCCTGCTCTGAATGCTTGCTCCTACAGGGGTGGCTGTGTGCCCTCATGCTCCATGGAAAAGACATAATCCCATGCCTGAGTGGCCCTCAGTGCCATACCTTCAGGTATCTCACGCTGGTAGATTTGTCCTCAAATCTTCCCTCTGAAAATGAGGTAACATTGTTATTCCCAAAGAGCCAAAGGATGGAAAAAGTCATTTAAATATAATCAGTCTCAAATGTTCAAACAAACAAACAAAAAGCCTTGTCTACAGCATGTCCTTTCATTGCACACTCGGGATTGCTTCTCTGGGTGTAGTTAGGTCATATTTTCACTTTTCTATGCAGCCAGGACAGCCTGGCTACACGCCTCTGTGCCAGTGACAGTTGAAGTTCTCAGTATGTTCTTGGCCTCTAGTATGTGTGAGGCTAACAAAATAACTGCTGTCTGACCTGTGATCACATTGTAAGAACTGGCAGCACCTACTTAGAAAAGTTCAAGGGAGATTTTCCAGAACCCATTGAAAGAACCAAGAGACCAAGAACTCAAAAAGCCCCATTCTTAGGGAACAGTGCTGGCAAACAGCACTCTTTGAAGTGCCCACAATACCACAGAAATGCAATACTAGGTATTGGCAGTAACAGCTGCCAGAATGAGGATAACAGAGTCTTTAACGTACAATTCGCTTGAATAATGTGGAACAACTCAGGTTGCAGCCTAGTTTTAAATGCAGCCTAGTAAAAAATATGGGTAAACAACAGGAACTGTGGATGGGGCAAGTGGGACAAAGCTGCAGGAACAGTATCACGATTACTTGGGCATGTTGTCGATGTTCTTCACCTACCATGCACTTTACATTTTTATGATGTTTTTTCTCCTTATTTGCCTGGCCTCTTAGAAATGAAAATGGAGCCTGTAGCACTTAATGAGATTGTTGACCAGCATGCAAAAAGGCCACGGCTTCTTGAGCTGTAGAATTAGTCATTGAGTCACTCAGCAGGAACAACCTGATCTGGATGAGATGTAAGGCCAAAATTACACTTTAACTAAACTAGGTCAGGACATGAAATACAAAATGGACAATGTTCATGCTCTCATGTTGCTGTAGTTCCAAATATAAGAAAATATGTATCTGTTTAGCATGTAGCTCAGCAGTATAAAGTTAATTCTTCAGTTTGGGCATTGGTTTTACACAAATTCAAGGTGCAGAGTGAAATTATATTGGATCAGTGCTTTGCATCATGGAACGCCATCACTTTTGATCTGGCACCAGGAGATTTAAAGCAGGATGTACTCTATAATAACAAGATCCACTGCTCAGAGGTAGCACTGGGTTAAAGAGCTCTTCCTGTTTTCTGCTTTCTTCAGCTATGGCAGTTCTATGGTGTGGTTCACTGCACAGCTACATAATATGTTTGTGCTGGCTGAAGCACAACATGAAGATCATCATGGAGACAGTGCACAGAGCTGCCTCTTCTGCCAGCAGAGCAGCTTTTGCCAGTTCAAAACATTGGTACCACCAGAATTTTTTGGCTTAGCGTCACCACAGTTTCAGTGCTGCTAGTCAAGATTGCACCTCAGTGCTACTGAAGGGAACATTCCCATCTTCTGCAGCTACACATTCCTCTTCCTTGCCTTGCATCTGCAGTAATGCACTGTTCAGACTCCTTTCATCTCCACTTGTATAGGTGAGGTGACCCACATGGTCACATAACGCAGAGGTGATGACAGAAGTGGTGATGAGGAGCTGTTTCTTCTGTTAGCTTCTGGACATTCCCATAATCCTGGAGAGAGAAATTCTCACCACTGCTTTTCGTATTAATGTCCTGTCCACTTCCATTCCTTTTAATATATAGATTAACATGTTGTTTGCTCTTGATTTTCTCAACTAGCTGCTCTGTTCTTACCACCCCTACTAAGATCAGTAACTATGAATTGCAGTTGCAAAGCTCCTACCATTTTAAATGATGCCTCTTTTTAAAATGGTGCTGTTGAAACCTTGAAGTGTTTTCTGTTAATTTTTATTCTGTTGCCTTCTTTTGATTACATTGCTTCTGTGATTAATCAAATCCCACAGCATATAGTTCCTCACCTGTTATTAAAAGGCCTACAGTTTTTAAGCAAAATGCTGTTCTTGAAGGCTTTTGCATTTACCTCCTTAGTATATCTCTCCTCCTTTTGTATATTTCCTCCTTAGTGCAAATACTACAAGTTCCATTTTGTGCTAAAGATTTGAAAAAGTATTATTTTTACATTAACTTAGAAAAGGTTTTAATCCAAGACATATGTCCTACGGGAGTCACTTAACATACTTCAAGTGGGTCTTTTTTCTGTTGTTTTTTGATTTATTTTTTTTTTGAACTGCAACATACTCTTGTCGAGTTTCTTAGATCACAACCTGTATTGTAGTTGTGGTGGTCTAAGGATGTAGGGATGAAATGATGTTCTGCAGCTGCTTCAAAAACCAGGAAGTCCTGTTCCTCTTAGATTTCTCACAACCCCTCTACCTTTGGGTTTCATACTCTGTCTCTTGCTCTACCTGTGGTAATAATCTGATTGTACAATAAACCAATTAAACTCAACAGCTAACCTACTTTCTTTTTTTTTTTTTTTTTTTTCCCCTGTTTTCTTCCCATTTGGGGGGTNCCCAGTTTTCTGCCAGATTGTGGAGTTGAGTCAGCTCAGGGAAGGATTGTAAGAGTGCCAGAACTGGAGTAAGGTGAGAACACTAGCAAATGGTGTACAACCTTCTGCCTTGGCAGCAAAGTAAGCTGCAGTTTGTAACTTCAAGAAAGACAAGGTTTGTAGGGGGAGGCAATATCTTTAATTATAGTAGCTGATACATCTGCAAAAAAGAAGGCAAGCTGTACCGCGAACTTACTAGATACAGTTGAAATAGAAACTACTCAAAAATATTATCTCTTTCTACATTTTTTGCTTCTTTTTCTTAAACACTGAGTCGAAGAAAACCCTGAACTTTCTTTCCCTCAATCCCATCATTCTGTCAGTGTTGGTAATCTTGCTGGTACTGGCAGTGCTTTACTTGAGGTGAGACTGGAACTTTTTTGAATGTGTTCTGCTTCCAGATTGCAAACAAGTACCCCTTGTCCTTTTTTCTTGTTTTCCTTGCCTTCAAAAAATTTACCACTAATACATTCAACTTGAAAATTAATTTTTACTTTGTTCATTCTAGTCTACAGCAATTGCTGTAGCAAAGAAAACAACCTACCACATTTCATCTCTTTCCTTAATGGATTGGGATATCATCGGTTATGTTTTGTTTGCTACAGCAGTCGCCAAGGATGAGGAAGCATTTAGTTGCCGTTAGCTATGTCTGCAATACTGTGGTTATTTGCTATTCCAAGTAGACGAAGGTGATGATAACTGCTGGCACATGCTGGCTTGCTATTAACCACTAAATCCAGCAGGCACAGAGTCACCTTTATGCAGCAAGTACTTCTTTGTACGTAGCTGCAGGTTGTAGTATTACATCCCTGCCTCTGTCAGCTCACTTGCATAGACCTATCTCTGCTTGTGACAAACACAGACATTCCCAGATATGATGTTTGTCATGTTGGACATAAATTTGGACGCTGCTGTGATAAATGGTCAGAGAACTTCAGTGTCAGTAGTATAACTGTGTCAAGTATAGTTTTTACACTCAGTTGGGAAATTTGAAGAGAAACTCTATTTTCCTTTACCTGGTTGTTCCTTTAAGTAGATGTGAGTATTTGAAGAATGCTTTGGCAGAACCCCAACCGTTAGTTGGCTTAGTTCATGAACATCTTATGGAAAACTTTTTGGAAATACATAAAAGGAGATTGCTCTCGAAGTTGTTTACTTAGAAGTCTCTGATTTTGGTTTTCAATAAATCCCAAATTAAGCCAAAATTAGACAGTGAAATTTTCTATGTTAAAACCTGAAATATCACCAGATGCAATTCTGCAGAAAAAACTCTTCAGGCCCTGAAGAGTTTCATGCTCAATTTTCAGTATTTTCTTTGCCTTGAGTGAAGGAAAAAAATACGTACTGTGTGGATTCGGCAGGCTCATACAGGGACCTCATTCCTCCTTTGCTGTTCTAGTCTATAATTGTAGGTGGAACACTGGCTATGAAAAACAGTCTCATTGCTAAATTTTAGAAAACAGTGTATGCTGCTACGCTGCACAGAAACATGTAAAATATATTGTGCCAGGTTTCTTTTTGACATACAATCCAATCACCACTTTTTTCAGTATTTGGCCTCCAAATAAATGTTTCATATAACTCAGAAAGCTCTTGGCTTTCTATATATCCAATGTGCATTTTCAGTAAAATAAAAATAAAGTTATAGAAATACATATCTGCATGCAAAAGGAAGAAGGAAATATAGTTCTTATGGAACCTTACATTGAAAATTTTGCTAAAACATGTAACAGTCAGTTTAACCCCTTCTGAAAAGATTGGCACCAGCTAGGCACATTATTCAGCATTAACAAGCTTAGGGGCTTCCAGGCAATAAACTACTAATGAAAATGGAAATAAAATAGTTTTCCTCCTATTCCTTGTTATACTTAATAAATATTCTAATGGATGTTACAATGTAAGTAAGATCCAAACACATGGGTTTTGGGGAAAAAATTAGCAGGGAAAACACTAGCTGAACTACTCCATTACTAACGCATCAGTGCTTATCGCTGAAGAGAAGGAAATGGTATTCCAAGATGGTAGTGATTATGTCTGGCCAGATAGATGAGGATTTGCACTGTTGTGTGAACAACACATGCAAGAAAAGCTGTCTGATGCTTAAGCATTCAAATGGTTCAGAAGTTAAAATTCCTTAACATTAATACTTTGAAGAATTTCCTTCACTCCCAATTCTTTTCACCTTAGGTTTTACAGCACATTAACTCCAGAAAAGTCTGAATTTTATTGGCTGCGTAATGGTGCCTGAAGCAAGAGATTCTATCCCTCTTTCCCTGCAAAGTGCCTCAGATTGAGGTGGAAAACTCCGAAGGAAAAAAATGAAAAGGGGAAGGGCTAATATGGTAGTTGAAATTAAAAAGACTATACTGGCCACAGGCAAGTGGCCTCAGAGTGCAGCACTAACATGAGACTGTAGCTCAATGCCCTACAGGACCGTGCCAGCCCCTGGGTAGTAGTTTAAAAAAAAATAAAATAAAATAAAAGGAAGGACGATGAGGAGCACATCAGGGCTCAAAGTATACCTATACCCAGTTGATGGAGCAGAAGTTACAGGTGTGTGGAAGGCAACTAGTACCATGTTGCCCTTGAGACAGAAGCTGGATTCTTCTTGTTGCCAAATAACCAAGGTGCATCTACACCCTATACACTATAAGGACACATGGCACAGACATGGCACAGCCAGTGAACCTGAGAGATGTTAAAAAGCAGTAAAAGGATAGGAGATGCAGTGTGTCTTACCACGCTATTCCTTCTGAACTCAAACCTATACCTTTCAGCAGGTGGAGCCACAGCAGTAGGTTATAGCACACCTGCCTGGTCGCAGAGCTACTGCTCCTGTCATTAGAGAAGTGATCTTTATGCCACCCTCAATTACAATAAAAACATTGTCCAAGAAATCTGCAATAAGACTCGTAACGGTCTTTTATCCTAGTACATTTTTTCTATAGGATTACTTTTACTTCTGGTAAGCAGCCACAAGCCATAAAAAATGAAGCAATAGGAAGCATAATAAATAGCAATTAATACATCATTACAGGTTTTCTTCTCAAGGAGGAAGGAGATGGGAAAAAAATGCATTTTGATGTCAACATCAGCAAAATTTCTGGATCCTGCTTTTTGCATACTTCATCATCCTGACATCTACTCACTTTCTTAGGCATACTGGCAGTGAAATTATCCAGCGAAAACTTTTTACTGAAGCAGGCCCTGCAGACTTCACATTTTTTCTTGGTTTTGAAAATACTGGAATTTATCTTGACAAGCACAACACAATAAACACATCCCATGTTCTTCTTTGTATTTCCCTGAAGCATTTTCAATTGATATTTAAGTATTTAAATAACCCCCCTGCGTGTGGCAGGGGGATTGGAACCTGATGATCCTTGGGGTCCCTTCCAACCTGAGCCATTCTATGATTCTATGATTCTATTTAATTTAGACTTCATAAAACAGTTAAAATATATAAAATAAATAGCAACTACATACTCAAATGTATTTGAATAGTGTTATGGATATGCAATAGGTCCATATCAAATTCACAGTTATGAATCTGTTACATAACTTTTAGTCCTTTGTGAATGTTTAATAATTAGTATTCAGATAACATACGTTAACTGTCCTATTAAATCTAAATTAATTTTGGCTCAGGGAACATTAATTTAAAAGGTTACCTATTTTCCCAGTAGATCTGATCTTTGTTTCATATTTTTTCATTGAAATTTGTGTTAAAGACTGAGTAAATTTGTTTCATTTAGAATGTAGTTACTTGGTACTCTGAATACCTTTGAATCATGTTCTGCCAAGCTTCTCTGCTAATAGCAATATTAAAGATTCTCTCCCATTTTTTTCAGTGTCATTAGCAGTACCTGGAGGTAATAAAACATCACATATTTGTTTATGAAAGGTAGTCCCTTTTGACTGAAGGAACTGACATTCAGCAGTTCATTAAAATCATTGAATCAAAATTTGGCTGTGGGATTTGCATATTGTGAGTTTACAAAATGACATTCTCTCAGGATCACCACAGAACTGATCTAATAGTAACTGTATTTCTTGCAGTCTTCTGAATAACAAATGTGAGTAAATTTAGATTTCAGATTTTGTCATTTTTTGATAAAGGCTGCATTGCAATGAGCAATAATTGGCATCGGAGAGTTCTCATCTGTGGACCAGGATGTCTTGTTGGAGAAAGGGACAAGATTAATTGCAATTAATGCCGATTGTTGAGTCATGTAGTCTAACATATACTATGACCTCAGTAAATTGTATCCAATGCAAGCTCTCTAGAAAAATATTTATCAGAAGACCCAGAGCTAGAGAATCCAAGCTTCTTTTGGCAATGTATTCCCAATGATTATTCACCTTCAGATTTAAAAATAAACACACCACTTTGAACTTTTCTGCCTTCAGTTATGCTATTTTTAAAAGATAACTATAAAGGTATTATTCAGCACCCTGTATCTAATTCTTGTTATTGTATTCATATAGCCTGATCATATCACCTCTCAGTCTTTTAAAGCCAGTCTCTGTCATATAGAAGACTTGCCAGCCCTTCTGTGGATCTTCACTCTCTCTAGCTTCTCAACATCTTTAGAAAAAGCAGTCACCAAAACTTTACACCATATTCTAATACTAGTCTCATCGATGCCATATGACTTCTTTGTTCGTATTCACCATTCCTTCTGTATTTACACTGACTTTGTTTTGTTGTCCTTCCACTGTCCACTGAGAATCAGTGTTCAGAAGCCCACAGATCAGTCTTTTCTTTTGTAGATCTACCTTGAGTTCTTTGTCCTGTCTAGATAACATACCTGTATGTATCTCTGTGTCTGGCAATATGAAGACGCATGTAAATTTTTAAATGGAAGAAGTACAGCAGGCTGCTTCCCACAGTGCATGTTATTTTGTATGAAAGACACTGTATTTCTGAAATCAAACTTTTCATGACCTATTGCATTGGTGCTATAATAACATCTAACATCCAAGCCACAAGCACAACAGAAGAGTGCTCTGGCTTATCCTCCCAACACAGTTTCCACTTGAAACCTGCAATTTTCAGATTACAATCATAGTGTAATTTAGGTTGGAAGAGCCCTCTTTGGGTCATCTGGTTCAACTCCAGTTGGAAGAGCCGATGTCTGTGTTAGATCAGGTTGCTCAGGACCTTATCTAGTTCTGTACAAGTTCTTATTCAAGTTCCGTGGAAGTTGCTGTGAATCTTAAAGGATTCATATCATTACCTTGTGCTTATTATCCATCGCTATCACGCCCCGTTATTTACTTCCAGAATTAAAGTGAAAATGTTGCAGAACTTAAAAGAACTAAGTCTCTTGTAAGACACACTAGAAACATCTCAGTGTAAGGAAACTTTAGCTGTGTTATTTACTGAAGAAGTAGTCCAGATAACATGTATCCGTAACAGATAGCACTTATTTCATCTAAACCAGAATGCTGTCTGAGAGAAATGAAGTTACCTCTATGACGTTACCTCAGTTGTTCCAACTTTGTGTCAAGAAAGAATGAGCTCAAATACATTTAGGAGATGTTCTTAGAAAATAGCAGATGTTAATTTATAATTTTTTCCCCATTGAACAATTAAATCCTGTGTTGACTTTTGCTACACTTTTCCAGATTAAAAGTTTGCGCAGGTCATTATACTTTGAATACTGTCACAGTAATACTGCATCTGTTGTCTGAAATTCATTCAGCTTTACAAGACATATTAAAGTGAAGTTCTCTGAGTAAGAGCTATGCTTAGCAGATTCTCCTTGGAATCTCAGCTGCAAGATAATTGAGCACTGCAAAAAAATGGTATGCTTTATAGATGTATGGCATTCTTCATGGTCACAGTGATGAGTCAAAAACAAGTGTATTCTTTTTACAAGACACAAGACTTTCAAATATGGAATATGTAGTTTTGAACTGCATTTTCTCCATTCCTGTGCAGACCTGTTAGGTTTGTCCACTGGTTCCTGTTTTGCAGCACCTTACAGCTGGACTGTATTCACTTAAGTTTGCAGTACCATGTCGTAGTTTATCCTCCCACTGCATGCCAGAAGTGTTGACTAACTACCTGTTGCTGGCAAGCAAAGTCAGAAAGCAGGATGGAAGCTGGCCCAAGGTGAATGGGAAGGATTGCTGTAAAAAAACACATTCCTGAAATGCAGGTTGGTGTTGAGCTTTCTGGCTAACTTCAGATTTGATACATAGATCTTAATATTTGCTGCAGAAATAGAACAGTGTTAGTGAGCACTCTTCCACAGTTTCCTCTAGGGTTGTGAACATCCTGTGTGCTCTTCTCCATGAAAGCTGGATATTGAGGGAGCTAATGGCAGTAAGTGCCTTGAAAGAGTACAAGCCTCATAATCTTGTCCAGTCTTTGGAAACAGGGAGTGTTTAAAAAGAGTTAAACTATGTTAGCTAAAGGAATAATATAGACAGATTTACCGCCCTTTAAATTGTTTAGCTGTTTGCAGCTGAACATTGAGTTTAAGGCCAATATCCCAAGAGCTGATGAGATTTAAGTAATAAATGTCTTTGTGGATCAGTCCTCAGCTACTTAAGAACCAGATATTTTATATTACTCTGCCCTTTTCAAACAGTGCCCATTTTCTTTGTCTTGATAGGACTTAATTTTTCTTTCTCATATGAAGCCAAAGATTACATCATTTCTGGCTTTTGCCTTGCTATTTCTTACTATACTGCTGTAACACTGATGTTGTAGCCCTAGTTCTAGTTTGGATAGAGCAACAATCTTTAATTCCAGTTGATTCATGGTCCAAAAATAATAAGCAAACAGCAGCGCCAACATTTTACTTTACTGAAAGGAACACATGCTTACAGAAAAGAAAAAGAACAGGCAACAAGAGAAGGTATGGCCTTGTGAGCCAAAGGTGGAATACATTTCTCTTGTATAGTTTGAGTACAACTTTCTCCTTTGCCCACTGAAGTAATTTATTGCTCAAACTGGATTTCATTAGTCAAATGTTACTGTTTACTGCTTAGTTTAAAATCTGTCCCCATTTATTTCTTTGCCTTTGGAAACCAATGAGGATTGGGGTTAAAATTATATTAAAATTTTAAAGAAGGGAATAAGTGAGGGATGAGGAAAGATGAAGAATTATAGGCCACTAAATTTAACTTGAATACCTGACAAATAACTAGAAGAATTAGCAAAGCAAGAGCAATCGGTATGTAAACAGCTTGAGGAAAATGCAGTGATAAATTGGTAACACATTTGTAAAAAGCACAAATGAAGTGAAACCAAACTAATTGGTTTCTTTGATGGAATAATGAATGCATAAAGGAAATGTAGTAGACAGAGAACTTCTTAATATCAGTAGGACACTGATAGTGGTTGCACATGGCATTCTCAGAAAGAGGCCAAATGAATACAAAGGTAAATAAATCAAGCACTGAGAAACTTTATGAACAGTTGAGCTGGTAGCCAGGAAGAGATGAAAAATATTTTAGATTATCATACAACATACATAGATCAATTTAGATGTGAAGGGGGCTTTGTGTGCTTTTTTTAAAAAGACAAAAAAACTCACCCTATCATAAAGAAGTGTCTAATGTAAGAAACACCTAAATAAAGAAACTGAGCTGAACAGCAAAAATGTCATCCATTTTGGTTTCATGCCAGGACCAGAATAGCTTACATCAGCATCATTTTTCTGCTACACAGCTGAGTTTCTTTATTTAGACGTATTAAATACTCCAAAGCATATCTAAATAGAGCTTTGATTACTGCAGGATTATCTCAAATTTATTTATTGACGTTGCTTCTGTTGACTGATATTTCTGTCCATTCATCTAAAAATTGCACGATTCATGAAATGCTTATGCCTTTTTGTTGTGACTGAGTGAGAAAGGATGTCTAGTGGCATCATGTCTCCAAGAATTTTTGCTCTATTTTCATTATGAAAGATAATAAAGATTCTTATGTTTGTTCATTTGTTTTACCACAGCAGATAGGCATACTATTGGTAGTCATGGCCACCTATGTATTTTGACACTTAAGAGAACAAAAACTTGTTCTTGTCCCAAAAACTGAGATGTGACGAGACAACAGCAGATAGAGAAGGGAGAGCCCAAGATACCAATGAGATTTTTTTGTAAGCCTTATAGACAGCAATTGTAGCAAGCACATCAGCTTTCTCACCATTGTCATGATTTTTCATCGCTAGTAGGGGAAAGGAAATTTTTTTAGAAGTCTTAAAAAAGGATTATGAGTTTAGTTCTCCAGATTCTTATAAGACAATCTTCCCAAGTAAAAAGGGTAGGACAAACCTGAAGAGTGTGCCCTGATCAAATCTGACAATAAAAGACAACAAACGTATTTTAGATATTAAACTATAGTGTTAAAAGGAGACATCGGTTATAGAAGATAGAAATCCAGAGCACAGAGAATAAAGAGATGCAATAAACAGTCTTTTACGTAAGAAAAAGCAAATACCATTAAGTGTTGAACAGTTGATTTTATGTCTGTCCATACAGACAGCAGCAGTGCTTATTTTAATGTCTAATAAATAGAACCAGTAGGATACAGACAACAAATAAAATCCTGATCAGTAAAGTTTTTGTCATAATAATTTCTGCACCCTTAATAGAGCCCACATTGCATTAAAGTTGGAATAAATGCAAAACTGTTTCTGACTTCATCAGGAATGGCTTTGCAGTCATAAGCACTGTGCTTTCTAATTTCAGCAAAGTACCACATGACTTGAATAATTAATTTTTTAAAAGGGCAAGGATAAAATATCATTAAATAGATTGAGGTTACAAGATTGGGTGCTTATATTTCAAATTATAGAAAAATACTGCCTTGAGTTTCATCAGTAGAAGTGTGGCATGAAAAGGTGCAAAGAATAAGGTAACTCTGTTCCCCTCCATAATGAATGTTACCATGAATGTGCATACTAGTACCATCACAATATTATCTTAAGATTAATTTAAGAGTCCAAAACATATAATAAAAATGCATTGATTTAGTTGTGTTTTTTTCTTTATAACTCAGTAACTCATATTCATTTTATAGAAGAGAATGAAAGCAGAGCTTAATAGCCTACAAATACATATGTACATTAATTAGGAAGCAAATATTGCTTGCCGAGAACAAATGGAAAATTACAAAGAGGAAATTTCGTTTACAGTGAGTATGCTAGACTGTCAGTAAGAATGACTGTGGAGTTGCTATTACTGGAGAAACATATGGCTAGAGATGATGCTGCAGTGTGAGAGTAGAATACATGAGATATATTGAATTAGTCTCACAAGGCGGTGAGGCTTCAGATTCCAAGTCAGAGGCTACCAAGATATTTGAATACTCTGCCATTTAGGAAGCCCACATGCACCAGTATCTCTTTCTGAGGAAGTGACATGTTAGGCACTTTCTGCAAAGATTACTGGGAAGGTTGGACCCTGTAAAATGTCCCCATTCTTACATGCCAGCTAATAAGCAGGTTGTTTTAGACACTGTTGTTTTTTACCAGGTGAATAAATTTGAATTACAACAGTGTAAGAAATTTCAGGCTCAAATTCTTATTACTTATAATTACTATTCTCCGAGTGCCAGTCTACAGTAAGAGAGACTCCAGAACCTGAAGATTTTTAAGCAAGCTATTAGCATAATTTATTTTCAAAGACGTACCTCTTACAAATCTTTGTCAACAATTTTTTCCATCAAAGAGGTACAGATTCTTCTGGGGTGTTGTAGTAAAGAGTACCATACAATGATCCATTACACAATATTCTAAACCAAAAATCAGAGATCGTATCTGACTACTACTAGGTGACAGGAACAGGAAGATTTTTAACAGGCCAAATTGTATTACTGGATGACATTTAGCAAAGCGAAATAATGCAATACATATTATCTTAGTTTCATTAAGTGTAGTGAATCTGATTTCCATCTGCAATCTGGAAGGTGGTCTTTGTAACGTAGATGTGAATCAATCCTCTTGTGGGACATACGGGCTTGCTCCGAAAGTAATGTCTCCTATTTCTTTCCATGGAAACTACAGCACATACAAAGAGCACAATAACAGTATTTGATAGATAAATTTTCAGCTACAAAACACTGATTTTTAATGTAGTCACCACCATTAGTGATGCATTTTTGCCAGCAATGAACAAGAGCCTGCATGCCATGCTCATCTGCTCATCAGTATCTGCGCCAGTGGAGGTGACCCACTGGCACTGTCACCACTGCTGATGCACCACCCACAGCCTCGCTGTGCTCACAGCCACTGTTTGGTCTCCAAAAAGTTCAGCAAGTGTCAATGACTGTCAATGGATGCCATTTTTCTGCATGGAGGAATTCAATTCCACATCTTTGCTTCATATGCACTCCCATGTCAGACTCCATTTTGTCAGACTGCCCCTCTGCTGCTATCTGTCTCACAGGAACAAAATGGAATTGAATATTGACAAGAAGTTTCCATCTCTACCACCAACATCCACCTCTGACATCATGGGCCAACACAATAAAAATAGGAGGCATTACTTTCAGAGCAGCCCTCGTATACCCAAGTAATACAAGAACCTCAAAATATCTATGCTGCATTAAAAACAAAATCAAAACCAACCCACTAAACACTAGCTCTTGCATATTCTAGCTGTAGCAGAGGCAACCTGTAACACAGCTGTGGATAGCTATATGTCCATGGTTGAACAGCCAACACCATGACCAGTGCAGGCTTGCCATCTCAATTTTTATGTGAATCCTTAGTAGATTGTTAAGCACAGTTGCTAGTACAGTATCACAGCTAACAGCACTTAAGCTGAAGCTGAAGCTGAAACTTCTGTAAATACACAGAGCTAGTCACAGCCTTCATTACAGCATAAATTTACTGCAAGAAGGAAGAGCATCACTTCTCACTTGCTGTTGAGATTCATTGTCTCCTTGAAGTGGCTTCTGGTTCAGTTATTGACTTTGCCTAGTTTTATACAGGATGAGGAGACTGAATTACATGCAATTTGCAGCTTTGGTCCACAGGGCCTAAGACTTCTCCAACCATGAGTATAGACAAAAAGAAAGTTCATTAACTCAACGAGGGTTCGTCTCTCTTCTTCCGAGGCATCTTCTGAAGCACTTCCACACACATGACCCTTGCATAGATGAATGCACTGACTCCAATCTAGTATGTCACCCCTTGTGCTCCTAGCTGATAAACAGATTTCAGTGAAAAAATAATAGTAGTGAAAACCCTAAGAGAGATGGGAAGTTAGGATGACCTTCTCAGGACATGACAGCAGGCATAGGGAGGCAAAGCTGCATGAATTACCGTTAATTTATTCATGTCACAGAGGAAAAAAAAAAAGTACTGAAAGTGCCTAAAAGGACTTCAGCTTATGGAAATTTAAATTATCCTATACTTGTACACTGGGATCTAGACATACATTTTAACGTAGCATTGCCTTGTTTGTATAAATAATAGCAGTGATGTGCTAACATTGGTGCACACCCAAATTTTAGTCAGGCTTCTGATTGCAAAAATGACATTGTAAATCAATAGTCTTATTTTACCAAACTTCTTTGCTTTTGCCACTGGAAAAGCTACTTGTAATCCACTGTGGAAGGGTGAGCATGGTCCTTAATTTTTCTGTGGTAGAGATAGAGCCTCCCACAAGGTTTTCGTAGTTTTAAGAAAGCTGAGTTCACCAAATACCCGACCCTTGCTTTCTCTACATCTTACTCCACCAATGTGAGATGCAGGCAGATTTTATCTGATTCTCATTGGTCAGGAAACCAGTCATTTTATTTTGACTAAGAGCATAACCATATCTATTCCACTTAATATTGAATGATCTAATCCTTTGTGATTTTAGAGCTGGGTAAAAGAACTGTAAGTCTTAGCAAGTTTATATTTCTGGCTTAAAATGCCTGGGGTGCTTGAGCTGACACTTGTACATCTGCCTTTCTTAGGTAGCATTTGTCAGTGAAACACCCTTATTCTCAGCATTTGTGCCCCAGATTGTCTGGCAAGTCATTGTATTCATATCTTCAGAGTGTGCTCCAATTTTCCTAGGCTCTTTTCTGAAAAGAATATATAATATCAGGGGAACAATTCTATCTTCATAAACAATGCCCATGTTGATGACTGTACTGTTTATGAACCTCACCTATTCTACAGTCAAGCAGTATATTATACAAATGTGAAAATAAAGTGCTTATTTTAGGGTCTTACAGATGCACAGCTGAAGACCTCCTTCCTCTCCTACATGCAAATACTATTAAAATCAACTTTTCAGCAATTAAAGAGCATTAGGTAGACTCTCAGTTAAGATAAATTTACCTCAAAAATGTATTCATCACTCTCTTCGAAAGTAAAGCCCCAAAGCAAAACGCACATAGTTGCCAGCAGCTTTAGTTTAAGCTAAAATTAGCCATGCTGATTAAGTGGATTTTGCATAACCTTAACTATTAATCCTTCATATTGGTCTTCTTTTCTTGGAAGAAAAATCTTGGAAGTACCAATAACATAAAGGTTTATAGAGTCGCTTTTTAATTCTGCTTAGTTAAGATTTAATCCTTTGTATAATAGTTAACACTGGCACCATCTTTTAATAGCCCAAGATTTCTAACATCCACTTGCCGAACAAAACAGACATTTTAAATTCCAGAGAAATAATGGCAACAGCCATCGAGCAGAAGAACTTTGATTTAAAGAATTAAAAAACGTACTTACAAGAGATAAAGCTAGAGTAACAGTAAGCTAATCTTTCAGTTTTCACCCTTTTTTTAAACAGCATTCTTTCCATGGTAAATTCTCTCCCTCTACATTTTCTTTAACTCAGATCCTTATTTTCTAACAGCTATCCCATTTTAACTGGCCAAGCAAGACATAAATTCAGTTTTCCAGTGAAACCAATATGGAATTTGATTTCTAGGCTGTATTTTACAGCAGCGCTTGTTTCATATCTTCTTCCAAGGCAAGGTAGAACTGAGTCTTGGATTATTCTGTTGATGGGAAAGGTAAATTAAATTCCCAAATTAAGAGTTGGAATCATTCCTATTCTCAGATCAGGACAAGGGAGAATCAGATCGTTCTTTGTGGTGTGTCGTCGCAAACCTGGCTCCTGTTTGGGACTGCTCTTACTGACAGAGGATGCTCTTCCTGAAGATTAATCTAACATGTTTTGCTTTAGATTTGCTTCAGGCTAAGAGTACAAATGTTGTTTGTTACCCAAGCTCAGCCAACACCTGGAAGCTCATTAGTTTATAATAATTCCTTTGTGTGTCCAAGCCCTGCCTCAGCTTACCACAGCATTTGCTCCTGTGCCTTTTTGTACAAAAAGTAAGCAACCTTCACATTTTGCAATAACTGGCATCGTCTGAGGTTTGTTTTTATCACCAATAACTGGAAGAGAGTTTGGCAGCCACAGTGATTCTGCTTTCTTCACTTCAGAAATCAAAAAAATGAGTAAATGTAGGTAGATAGTAATTATAGTTCACAACTTTATTTTGCCAGTCAGATTATTTAAAAATCAATTTTAAAGCAAAGTATTAATTAATTCAGCAATAAACATCTTTATTCTTTTATATCGCTTAGGCTTTTTTCTTCTGTGTTCAACTATTTATTCATTAATTATTTTAAACATCACTTCATCAGTAGTGAACTCAGAGCAGCTGACAGTTGTGTTTTGTTTATATATTTGATCAATATAAGGAGCTGAAAGCTTACAGATCATTGATCATGTCAAGTTCTGCTGAGTAATTGGCTAGTAAAACTGGATATTTGGAAACTGATGACTTAGTGGTTCAAGGGTCAATTCAGTAAAACACTGAAGTTGGCTAAACAAGACTTTTGTTTTCTCTTTTTTCTTTTTTTCAGTGGGTGGTCTTCTGAATGATCCATGATCTCATCTGCAGTCTTCATGGTGCTTTTCCTCTTTATTAATGACAGATTGTTGCTTCATAGATCACCTTACTCTACTGTCTGTACTATATTGCAAAAGTACTAGCAACAGTATTCCAGATGGAGGGTACAGTGACATCTATAGTTTACTTAATGTTCTCTTTCTGTCCTTTTTGTCAAGTTTTCACTTTTGCAGCTGAAATTTCTCACATATGATCACTGACCAAAGGTCAGTTTTATCCTAGGTCGCTTACTATTTTAAATTTCAACAAAATGCATTTCATCTAACTCTGTGATCTCAAGTCATGCTAAGTTTACCTTTTCTTCATGTGAAGGGTTGTGGTCTTTTTCTTGCAGAGATTTAAGCAACACTCATCTGAAGACTTTGAAATTTAGCTTGGCAAGCATTTAGTATAGACATGTTCTTTTCAGTGCTTCATTAGCGGTCTCTTCCTTTTTGGTAGAGTTATACAGATTAGTCAAACTATTTTTGTTTTTCAGTGGTGTTGACTATGTGTGGAAAGAAATAGAACTTTAAGAAACTAACGAAAATTATGAGGTTGCCAATATCTGGAAACCCAAATTATTTCCTCTTCTCTTGGAGAGGTTCGTGTTGCAAAATAAGTGCACACAAACATTTATCTCACTAAATAATGTAGTGACTTCACTTAGGAAACTATCACTCTAGGAGAGACTCTACAGTGGTCAAAGTATCATAAAGAGACATTGTGCCTAAAAAAGTGAGTGGCACTAGTGAACTGGTGGGAGGTTCCTGGTGTCAGATGCTGTGAGTGGCGTGATGGCATTACTCCATAGATTTCCCTGACTACGTAACTAGTCTCAAGTAACTAACAATTTTTTGGGCTATTTCCAGCTTTCAGCAGAAACTTTCCTTCATTTATCACAATGATGAATGTCTACACCATATGTACACAAACATAGTTTGAGGAGTGTTGGTATTCAAATTTTAATGATTGCTAAGAGGATAAATTTTAAAGTGATAAGTGGACAACAGCAGAGATAAGCCACAGCAGAAAAGCATAGCAGTTTTTTAATTCTGTCCAATGAAAAAGCTATTGTTTGCAGATAGATTTGCTACATCTTTTAAAATTCTAGTCCCACTGTCAAACACTTATCCATGCTCTTATGAGATTGTGATCACAACTCACTTAAAAAGCAATTCTAATTATTTCTTTTATAAAAGCACCTCTTTCCCTGACAGATTCACAGGAGAAATTTGAATGATAAAAAGCTAATCTCTAACATCATTTACATCATTTGTGTTCGAATTGGTTGTATACTGAACACAAACCTTTAAGATTTACTTCTCCACAGGAGCTGAGATATTGTAGGATTGACTATAATAGACAATAATTCAACTTTTGACTTTCAAAATGCAAAATAAATTTAGTACAGGAAACTTGCCATTGCAAAGTTATGGATGAAACAATGTGTTTCAGCATCTGCTGAGCAGTACACACAAGTTACTGCGTACAAAATGTTTGGAATGGCAGAGCTGGGATACATAATGTTGAGTTTAAAGTCTTCTTTCTCACATTTTAACATCCAAGGTATAAAGCTCTGCTAATATCAGTTTTTGAAGGACTATTTGAGTTTCATATTCCATTGAGCATTTCATCACATATGCTTTCCAGGACAAAACAGCACAGTAATTTAATTAAATCTAAGAAAAATCTTCTAGATTTTCATTTTTCTATTTGAATATGGTAGAACAAAACAGCTATCTGCACATTTTCCAAACTCTTCAGAAATGCGCTTAATAATTTTACAGTAGATGTGAGAAAGCATAGATAGATATGATACCGAACAGGACATTTGCCCACTGAAAGATCCAAATGTTTTCCTAATCCTGGTATTGACATTTGTTATTGCTTTTGAGAAAACATCTTTTCTCTAGGGACTATCTTCTCCTTCATTGTATCTTTTCAGGGACATGCATAACAGCATTGAAATCTTTTTGCACTGGAATCTGCTTACTGTATTGTAAACAATTGGTATCGGTTGTTCTCTTTTTTAAGCATTCTTTGTCTTTCGACAGTGTTATTCCCTCCTTATTTTGATCTCTTTTTATTGTTCCATCTGGGAGCTTTTCTCATTAGAAAACTCAGCACATGCAAATAATAATAATAATAATAATGCAAAAAAACAAGTTCATAAATGAGTATCACCCTTGTTTTAATCAAAAAACAAAAGGAAACAATAAACCAATGCCTAGATAAACTAATGGCTGTGAAGTATCCCATGCAAATAGCTAGATATTGCCATAAATAAAAGTTAAAATGATCACTATATCTTATCTTAAGAAAATATTCCCAGCTTGCTTTGCCATGCTGACATTCTCACCAAACTTTCCTGCGAGGACAAAAGTTTTGTTTCATTTGAACCTTCTCCTTGAAAGGCAAAGGTACGCTTAAGGCACTACTCCAGCTGTATAACAATTGCGAGCTTTATAACCAATAGCACATGACAGAGCATGCTGAGAGATACACATCTCGGGTCTGTTCTAGGCATTGGCCCAAGATTCTGTGCTGTAACTGCAAAAGAAATACAGATTTTTTGAGTATACATAACCTGCCATCTTTAGAAAACCCTTAGAAATCTTATATATAGCATATGCTAGCTAAGAGTTGGTTAATCTTGATTGGGATGGGGAGAGTGAAAATTCCAATCCTTTTTGCAATAACCATTTAACATCCCATTGCAATAGTGGCAGTGCAGTCATGTTAAAAGAAGACTGAGAAAATAGCTTTTAAAATATCAGTTACACTTATATGAAAAAAAGATGTTTTGCTGGAGAAAAAAAATGAGTACCATTCATGTGTCATATTTTCTTCTCCTTTCGTTCAGATTGACTAAATAATTTATTTGGATGAAAGCTAAGACCTGATCCAACTTCCAATGACTTTAATGGAAAGCTTGTGCTGATTTTGATCACAGAGGCTGTTTCCATCCATATAGAGTCTGAAACAGGAATTTTTTTTTTGTAATGCATTTGTCAGAGCCATGATAGAATTTGCGTTTTTTTTACTGAACTCAGAGGAATTCCACAATAAGATGTTTATAAGGAAGAAAACAGTGAAAATAGAAATAAAAGTTTTAAAAGCGATAATTATAACTTTTTATTTATTTTTACTGTTGGAACTCTAGAGCTATTTTGTCAGAATATAGCATTGTAATGCAGTTTCTGTCAATAAGATATCCAGAGTGCCAAAAAAAGGAGGGGAATAAGTTCCATGTAGGTTAGTCAACACATGCTGCTTAGAACACCCATCTAGTTAACGTTTTAACCTGATGGGGCAAATGAAGAACTGGATTATTCATGTAACTCCTCTAGCTTTCATCTGTTCCTCATTGCTTTGGAGTATGCTTGCCTTTCTCTTCCTGGTCTTGAAATTGTCCTGGTTGGATCAGAAATGTCTGAAATATGAGCTTTTTGCGGGAAGAAAGCAAGGTCACTTTAACATTTTCAGACACTGAAAGAGCAAATCAAAATCAGGACACAAATGCCAAAACTGTGTTAGCATTTGAATTAGTTTCTTGCCGTATCTGGCATGACTCATTAAAATTTGGACCCAATATAAGTCTTGGAAGAAAAACCCTTTGCATAAACCCAGTGGAGAACTTGTTAGAGTTTGGCTGTATAATTTGCCAAAGATTCAGTCTGCTTTGAGAACATTTCAGTCCTTTGCAGCTTCTTTGAATTACCTGGACTGGGCCATTCCTGCAGAGACCAAGCAGGCCCCATTCTAGAGTTCAGAGGCCAAGCAAAACATTCCCTGCCATTTTCCTACTGCTGCCAAAGGTTGTCTCAAAATAAACAACAGACACTAAGATCAGGAATTCAGGCTAGAAGCAGAGTGTAAAAATAATTTATAATCAGTAGAGCACACTGCTGCAGAACTTGGAACTCAACATAAAGTTCCTCAGTCTTTGGCAAGGAAACAAATAACTGGAACTAGTGACAAGCTGTAGTAATAGTCCACATAAATGGTAACAACTTTCTGTTGCTACAAGTTCTTGCCTTGGCTCAGATAAGAAGAAAGTGATGTGGGTAGCAGCACCACCAGTGGCTGTACTTTAAATACAGTTAATAAAGTGCTATATGTGTTCTGCTAACAGAATGGTAGTTTACAAAATCTGCTTTTCGAAGGCTAGAGAATAATAGATTGCCTTTGCCCCTTCCTAATCTGTGTCAATCTGATCACAATACAGTCTTTTAATTGCACAAACATCCACTAGTTTTCCACAGGCCTCCATGGGAATGTAAGGAGCCAGACCTATTTCTGAGAGCTCAGTATGTATGCTCAGCCAGCCTTCCCATCTGCACATCGTTACTTATTGCCTCCTACTGGACACTGATCTCTCAGCAGCCGAACGCTTTAATACAGCAATCATTACTAGATCTGTTCACCAGTTTGGTTTGAAAAAGGCTATTAAGAGATCCAGAGGAGATGGATATAAAAATAGCTTTGCTTACCCATAAACACCAGGTTTTTCTTTTGCATAGGTTATAAAATTCTTCAGTATTCAATCAGAAGAGGAAAAATGTGCATGATTTCATCTACACTGTATGAATGTTTAGATTTCTCTGAGCAAAGCTAAAACGTGGGGAAAGATTAAAGAACTTAAATTGAATGAGATATTGTATTCATGTGTGACTTCGTTGCTAAGTAGACAACCTCTCTGATGATAAAAAGGTCAGTGCTGCACCATTATACCTACAATATCCTTTAATCTTTTTTTATTTGTGTGTTTAAATCAAGCGTGAGGCAGCTATGTTAAACAGTTGTATTGATTTTCTTTTGATTCTATTAGTTTAGATTCAGGGTCAGGTGTATGTTTTGTGATATTTCCAGAATAATGTTGCCCTCAGACATCACTGCACATCTGTAGCACTGTTTGGAAGACCAAAAAACATGTATAAGGCATAAGTTGTCTGAAAAATAACCTGTATTTACTGAACTCCAAATAGGTACTTGGATTACTTTGTCAAATTAAAGTACTGCTCTGCTACTTATCTCGCTTTCCAGGTGCAAGCAGTAGTATTCACTAATATTTTGCAGGATAAAAGCGAAGACTACAATGGATGGTATATCTTGCAAAAGGAAAAAATATTTACAGCATAATGGCATAGCACAAATCTTTTGAAAAGTAATATCAGCTACTGTCTCTCATAGTGTGCTGCTGCTTAACAGTAGATAGTTCCATATTGCTGATATTGAGAAGTGGATTTTATGTAAATGCACTAATATAATGGGATTTCTTAATCCTGACTGGTGGAAGAAGCTTTTCAGGCATATTTGCTAAAGTCATAGTCAATGTCATTAGTCATAGTCAGTGACATTAGAAACAGTATTTCTGGAAGAAAAGAAAATGAAAGATATAGTTTCATTGCTATAAAACCTAGTCTCACTATTTCTAGCTAATTCTGAAAACAAAATTTGGGACTTTACAGGACTTAACACAGATCATAAATGATGAAATCACTGTATTTAGTCAGTATACCCCCAGTACAAAATCAGTCTAAGCAGAATCCTTTCTACCTTACTACCTTATTCTAGGCACGTGTTAAAATAAATAAATGCATAAATACTTAAAAGGTAAAAATAAAATAAAAAAGTAAAATAAAATGAAGAATTCTTCTGTTTTACTAGTGTTTCAGCAAGAAAATATTCATAGAACTGAAAAAAAAAGCAGTTATATGACATTCAAAGTTTTAAAACCACATGTGTATAAGAATTTTGATTTTTGCTTTTTTTGTGGTTTTATACATCTTGCTTGAAGCATTTCCCAAGCATTGGCATTTGTAATGTCTCTCCTATGAGTGCATTCCCTGATGTCTAATATTATAGTTGCACTTGCTTTTCAGGCTTTCTATCAGTTGCAATGCCGATATCACCTACTTATTCAGCCATATGTTCTCAAAAATGTTATTTTTTTCCATCAAATTCAGTTGAATCTGGTGAGTGTTTTCCATTGAGATCTGTTGATAGACTGTGAGGACAAAGCTGCATCAACTCTGTAGCAGCTCAGATACCTCAACTGCTCACCCCACATCTTCTCACCCCATGTACTGTGACTGAAGCACACAGCTTTCCCTCTGGGGGCACACAGTGGCAGGTCCTGAAGCCTGCAACAAAAACAAAACCTGTTCTCTGCAGGAAAATGCATAAATTGTGAGTGCTAGGGTGAGAGATTAATACAGAGAGCACATATGTGAGATCCAGGAGTAAAACCCAAGTGATCTGCCAGTTTCCTAAGGTAAATATGGTTTAGGTGCTAATAAAGCAGAAGTTCAATGGAGGAAGCATCAAAACAACCAGGTTCTGGGTCACATTTGACCTCCAGATTTGCACTCATATGGACACTTGGATAATGTTCCAGAGTGAGGCAACCCTTGTGTAAGATGCTGATCTTTCAAAGTGTACATGCCGGAAAAAAGTGATTTTAAAACAGAACTTGGTATGTGCAGTGAAGATGATATCTGCATGATTTTGCAAATTCAGCTCTGTGGAGAATTAGCCTACAGATTCATGACTTGGTTAGGGAAATTGCACTGCCTACACATGCACATAAGACTACTGGGCCTTCTATTTTAAAAATGTTAGCAAGTTTAGTTTAAAATCATTCAGACATCATCCTCAGCACCTGCAGCCAATCTGATTAGCTGTAGCAGATATTTTCCTGGCAAAATCATTTCAAGCAACTTTGCCAGTAGGCAGTTTCTACAGATTTCTTGAAACTGAATTTCTGGAAAGCTTAGGCAGCTCTCCCTGGAATGTCAGTGAGGGGGTGCTTTCTTAACAAACAAGTTTCATTCTCAAGGGACCTTTCTCATGTCCGTGTGTACTTCTGGTATTTTTTATGTTGGTTTTCATATATATATCCTCCTCTTTTTTTTTAATCCTGACATTTTTGCATGACAGCTTGTTGGTTTTCAGCCTGTTCACTTAGAAGGCGAATAATCCAGGAATGTGGAATGGCAGGACATGCAGAGATACAGATGAATAGAGTATGGTTTTACTTGAGAGGGCTTCTGCCAATTTTTGTAGTGAAGTGTGCAAATTTAAAGCTGTGGATCAACGCCCTGCTCTCTGCACATGCTGCATTGGGTCGTAATGTTTTGACAGTGACAAACTCCTGAGCAGCTCAGCCCACTTAAAAATTCTGTATGGAGGCACTCAGCAATAAAGGACGATTCCGTCAACAGCCAAGAGTTACCAAGGACTTTTGATGACTGATGGCCAACGTGGAGTATCACTTCACATACATACTCTACATCCTAATGCTGTGCCATGCCAAATTGCTGAAACCCTCTCTGGTGTAGGCAGTGATATAACATTAGCTTGGCATTCCACTGTAACTTTTGTACTGTTATTCCCAGCAAGATTAATTTCTGTGAGCTATTCAACTGGAATTAACTTGCTCACTACTAGCTTTGGCTCTCCAAGATATTGTGCACATATATCTGGTATTGGAAAGTTCATAGCAGCTAGCATTGCATCGGCAGTTTCCTCAGCAATATAAAAAAAGTTCAAGCTGCATGATACAATTACCAGAAGCAGTGGGAGAACATTTTATTTCTTCAGTCGCATGCTTTTACTATCTTTTAGCTTGTGGCTTGCAGTTATGTCATTCACTCCATGAAGGACAACGCTCTGTTTGTTAAATGGATGGCGTGCTTCTAAGTTTTCTTCCAGAAAAAAAAAAAAAACCTGTAGCTGCAAAATCTCTGAACATCTGACTTATAGTCTGTTTCACCAGTGCCCAGACTAAATGCAGAGGAGAACTGATGTTTGAAGAGCCTTTTATGTTGAAGAACTGCTTGAGTCATTACTGCTTAGTCTTTGCTAGTTCTTCCCAAATTTCACTGTGTTTCTCTGCTGCTCAGTTACAGACTCTTTCCTAGCTCTCTTGATATTCTTAAATTTAAATCTCTTCCAGCATTACAGCTCTCCAGGCTTATACCTGTAACTGTCTGTTGATCTTTTTTATCCCAAATATTATTCTTCTATCTTCTAAACTGAATCTCATTACAATATTCTGCCTGTGTTTCTAATCTTGCCATGACCCCTTGTATTATTTCTCCATTTTCAGTGGTATGCTCAGCTCCTCCTAGTTTAATAGATCTGCAGATTTCATTAATGTACCATTTACTCCCTCTTCTAGCTCATTATTGAAGCTATTAAATGAGATCAGAAGTAATACTAATCTTTGTGTATTGCACTAAATGCCTCCCTTCAAAGCTATTGTTTATCATTGCCCTTCATTGTTTGTCATCACCCTTCATTTCAGTCAATGTGAGAGTTCATTTCCAATTTGATTTAAGCTTGGGAACAGTATTTTGACGCATGGAGATGGGAGAAGAATGGCTAGTCAACAGTCCAGTGGAGGCTTTTAATTAAGGCTCTATCTAGATGATCAAAGTTAGGAGTCCTCTTCCGCAGCAACAGTGCAAGGTGGAAACCGTCTCTGTAATGTAATTGAGAACGCCTAAGTTTGGTGCTAAAATGTCCTAAAGAAAACTGTGTGCTGCTAATATTCAGATGCATGACAGTATAGCTTCTGCTGCCCATTCATTAGTTTTGTATTACTATGAAAAAATCAGCCTTGTCTGGCAGACTTCAAAGTGTTTTAGTAATTTTTTTTTCTCAATAGCTGTTCCATTATGTTGCCAGGGATGGAAGCTAAATTTATGAGTAGCAGTTTCAAAGACAACTTGAAAAATATGTGAACTTCTATCTTTGGCTGTTTCAGAGACATACGCTTCCGAAGTAGCTATATCTTTCTTATGTTCCTGCACAGTGTACTATTTCAGGAGAGAGGTTTTAATTTTCACAACCCCTTCAAAGATTAATTTCTTAATTGCATAGTAAATATTATTAAACATATTTATAATATGTAGTTAGGAAACAGATTCAGTCAGCGAGAACTCATTTTGGCAATGTACAGTTCCTCTGATAATACTTAATCCCACGTGACTTAAGGGACCAGCACCAAAACCTGTTCACCCCTCGCCTTAATACAATAGTTAGCATTCTGTACAGATGGGCTGCCAACTCTTAGCATCAGACCCAATTTGTCTTGATATTTGTTGACTTGCCAATAATATCTTTATCCAAGTGTATTTGGATATCCAAGAACTGATCAATTTTTCCTAGGAATACTTTACTTGAGCGCTTTCAGTTAAATATAATCTGTGTCTGTGCAAATGTTAAAAAAAGGAAAAAAAAAAAAAAAACAACGAACAACTGAATCTTGTCTGGAAAAAATTTCCTCAAGGTAGAACTGAGTTCCCTTGTGTTTGTACATGTTGAACTGAAGAATGGAGCAGTTGCTACTGAATTTTAGGTTGGGGTGAGGCTACTTGTTAGATGTGGGGAAGATCGTCAAAGAAAGAAGGCTGAATGAGCCAGATGCGCATCCCGAGGGCTGTGACATGGAGTGGGTCTAGTGGAAATATGACAGCAGGTCTCAATTCTGCAATGAGAAATGAGTTCATGAGTCCAGAAATGCAACCCAAAATGGGGTCATGAATCTAGAAATTGGGTTGCCAGAAGAGTTGGAGATCAGCTGCTATAAACTCAGCTTCTCTGAATTTTGAAGCTCTGCATCTTTCAGTAACTTCCTACTTATCTGACATAGTCTGCTATCTCATTACTCTGAATCTGCCTTAACCTCTGAGGCAAATTTTGTTCACTCTTCCCCAGACTCCTTATGGAATATTTTCCTCCTACTCAATCTCTCCTAAAACCCATCTCTGTCTCTGTTGATTCCTGCCAGGGAATCAGCAGTGACACTTTTTAGCCTTGTTTTTACGGTTAAGCATTTTTATAAAACTTTTTATTGGGTTTTTATTGCTACTATCTCCTGTCTGCCCCTTCCCCCATATTATTGAGTTACATATTTATTATATCTCTTGTGAAATTGAATTGTATGATTTTCTTGGAAAAGATTTAATGTCACTTATGATTTAAAAAGTACCTCCCAATAACATTTAATGATGTAAAAAATATGCATAATTACTCTGGTTCATTAATACCTATTAATCACAGTTTAAGGTGTCCCCAATGAGTTTTACTGTTAGCTTTCTGATGGTTACCTTCTTGCAAATGACAGCTTGAGCAGGCTGCTACCACCAGAGAACATTAACCCATGCATTGCAACAGTTTTCAGTCCTCTACATGAAAAATGTAAAGGTTATGTCTGTCTAAACTGTGCATCAGTGTGTGTTTTGGGAACAAGTCTGTATGTCATTTCCCTCTTTGTTCCGTTGTATTCACAGGGCTTTTACCTTTCTTTTGAAAGACACTTGAGGAAATGCATGCCTGCTGTGAGAGCCTGATTCACTTTGCAATGCATCTGCACTGTCTGGTTCTGTAATGTGCACTTTGGATTTAAATCAGCTTCTCTGCATCTCTGCAAAGAATTTTGTTTCCTAATAATTGCCTCTTAAGTTGCGTGTATTCCTCACAAAAGTGTGTGTATTTGCTGTGTTAGTGGCTTTTCCATGTATCTTAAGGTTTTTCTTATTTTCCTGGTAAAAGAAAGTGTTACAGCTGTGTACAACACTTTGCAGGAGTAGGTCCTCAGCTGGGAAGGCATCAAAATCAAAAAAGTAAAACAGAAGAAAACAAAAAGAAAGAATAGTGGCTGTCAGACATTACCACCTAGCAGTCCAGTAAGTGCAGATACTGACCTTGGCAAAAGCATTGACGCTTCAGTAGTATAATAAATGGGAAGAAAACTCCTTTAACTCAAAAAAATAAAAATCAATAATAAAATTGCAGTAGTGCCATCTAGTGTGCCAGGTGTTGCAGTTTGCTGGGAAGGGACAGCAAGCTCCTTTCAGCCCCTCCCAATGGTGAGTGCCTCACCACCTCACACTGACAGGGCAACAGGGACAGCACTGACAGGAGGCAGAGGAGGGGATCCAAGGGCTGCCTTGCAGATGCTCATCCTGGCACACATGCCAACGTAAGGTTGTCATTGCTGCTCTATAAAAAAATGAGCATCCATGAGACGTTAAGGAAGGAGAAATATAGCTCTTCTGCCTGTTCTCTACTCCTGCATAAACCTTCCTTTTCTACTGAGTGATTTCCATTGATAAACATGTAGTGGCTAAAACAGCCTTCCTCAGCCACTGAAGCAATGGACAGGCCAATTGTTTTGGTGTGGGGAGAGAAAGAACATACATTTTATGCCAGAAAAGCAGAGAGGCTGCTACTTTTTGAAGCTAGGAAGGAGTGGAAATGAGTCTTTGCCTGGTGACTGAAGGATGTATGCGGAGTTAAGGGTCCACAAAGCCCTTTGGCTGGGCAGTGGGAGATGAAGGGGAGATGCTGGTGATGTGTACTGGTGAAGCCCTTTCACCATGACCACTGTAGGCTTTTCCACTGCTCCCTTCTTCGCTTTCACTGTTAGCTGACTGTACCTCTCCACTCTAATCCTGAGATATGCAAAGTGTACAGCTTACCCTTCAGCCTGTGAAGCTGCATGAGGTTTATTTTTGTCTTCAATATGGAATCTGCTTGTAACAAGTGGAAGAGTGATCGAGCTAGAAGCTGTTGCCTGCAAACGAAGCCCACATCTCCATAGCATCGCATAATGCTGTGTATTCTCCTGTCCCCTGCAGCCGCTGCCAGAGGATATTGCTTTTCCAGCTGGATTTACTTGGGGTGCAGCTACAGCAGCATATCGAATTGAAGGTGTCAATTTTTAAATGCCAAAGTGTTAATGGAGGTTTCAAGTGAACAAGAAGTCAGGATCCAGGAAGGAGAGAGATCTTCCCTTCTTTGCATGGTTGCTACATCTAATGCAAATGCATGTAGTGCTTTCATTTAAACGCTTCTGGCCTGAGCAATAAGAGGACGGTAAAAGATGTTTCAAATAGAAATATGACTAGGAAATGGAAATGGGCAGGAACCTTCCACTACCTATTGAGAGTAAGGTTAAAAAAAAAAAAGAAGAAGAAGAAGAAGAAGAAGAAGAAAACAAGAAAAAAAAAGCAAAATTAAGTAATTTTTCCACTAGCTTTTATTTCCTTTCTCTAGGATTAATTTAGGTAAGTTACTATTAGCTATTCCAAAACAGAACAGGAGAACTACCTCATTAGACATTGGTACTCATGACAGTCTGTAGTGAGGAATTCATCTTCAAGGAATGTGAAGAACAGTGAGCTGGCAGGTTAACAGCTGGATTTGTGGAGACCCCCGGGTACGTGTCACGTTCCAAACTGAACGATGGCACCAAGAAAGCAGTTTGCCCAGTGTGGTAAAAAACTGTGTGGCAGAGTAGGGAATGCAAACCTGTAAGCTACAGGGACGCTGACAGCTGTAAGCCCCCAGCCTTTCTCTCTTCGTAAATGTGTGTTTAGAGACCTCTAAAATACATATAGATCTGATTTTCTCATATTATACCCTGCAGCATACTGGCACTTAGCTCCCATTGATTTCAGTGCCTAAATGGGAGCTGTAGATCTAAAATTGTCTTTGAGGATGTAGCCTTTAGTTCTTGGTTATTGCTGAAAGTGAGAATACTTGCCCATGCCTGGAACCTTTTAACGAGCTCTGCTCATTTCACCTAATGGCCTGAACAGCCTGCTTGTCCCTGGGAATCAATATTCTGGGCCAGATCCTAACTTGAGTCCCAGCAATGCACAGAGCTCTGCTAACTAATTCTTAAAATGTGAATTGTGTGTGCGTACAGAAGGACATTAAAATTTCCTGCGTTTTGAGTGGCTAGATGTGCAACTTTAATGTTCTCTTAATGTATCTTTAATGAGCTTTCCTAAGGCTTCTGAGTGGGAGAGATGTTAAAAAAAAATCTATAATGTGGTCTAGACACTACTCAAATGACCCTTTTCCCACAGAAGTAAGAAACTCAACAGGGAATTCCTCCTCCTGGAAGCTGTGGAAGCTGTGCAGCTTTTGACTTAAAGGCAGCATGATTGAAGCAATAGTTCTTGTAGAGCCCAAACTCAGTTGCTGCACATATCACAAGATACACAGTGGATGAGGCAAGGGCTGATAGGCTACTCTATTTTTTTTTTTTACTGTCAGCTATGTATTTATGCACAGCACAACCTTCTTCACTCTGTATATTTCAAAGTGCTAAAAAATCATACCAATTGTACTCTGCATGCTCAAAGTGCAGATTTCAGAGGTTCATGACTCAGTCAAATCAAAATCAATTTGCACCAGAACACTCAAAGGCACTTCTTCTTACTGAGGGCCATTTCTATGCTAAATTTCAACTCTCTGCTTGACTTTTTTTTTTTTTTTTTTTTGAAAGAGAAGGAAAAGTTGCAAAAATTCTCATAATGGCAAAAGTGGTTTTCTTCACTTCTTTCTTATGCCGAATAGTTGAGCTACATTAATTTAAACAAAATTTTACCTTTTGGGCAGAGAGCAGGCCAAGAAAATTTCACACCGAAAGATGAAAACAGAGCAGAGTTGGAAGAAAAGCAAAGTAGAAGAGTAGAAGAGAAAGTACATGAAAACTCAAACAGTCTGATCAGTAATAGCCCTGCTTCACTAGCTCCACTTAAAAGGAAAATATTTCTCTCTTGTTCCATTTGTAATAATTGCAGAGAATGGGGAACATGCATCACGTTTCATCATGTTCATCATTGTATTAATCATTTGATGACGTGTTATTATAATATGTAAGGATTTGATAGGTAAGCCTCCCCTATGTGTTTGAAATGTAAGATCAGTTCCCCATCAGTGTTCTTCCTGGCCCTGAAGCTCACTAAAACTCAGGGTGTGTCTGCAGTAAGAGCTGCAGCACAGCGTCGGGGCTTCTGAGCTTAGCGGTGCAGGCTCAGTTCATTGAAGCTAGCTGAAGCAGAGCAGAGCTCTGTGCAGGCTAATTGTGGCTCAGCAGGATACTTCAGTGTGCGTGGAACTCTCTGTTGCCTTGGCTAGATTGCTTCCTACACTTTATTTAGCTACCTTAGGTACTCTGCACTGTATAGAGAGGCTCTCTGAACAAGATAAGGAACGCTCAAAAGTGGGTTGGTTTGCCACAGCCCCAGTCAGGGCTTTATAGTGGGTAATGACCACCAGAGAAGTATTGTCAGGCTGCAGAAAACCAAATGCTTCTCCCCCTCCCTCCCACCTCCTTTGCTGGAGGAAGGCAGACAAAAAAACAGTGGTGCAGCATCTGTGGTAGCTGCTGATTCTTAAATGAATGTGTCTTACCTGCCCAGTCTAGCAGCTTTTGACTTCCCTTCACCCGCACCATGGTGAAAAGGAGCTGCAGCTCATCAATGTGCTGCAGGAAGCTTGCTCTTAAGGGCTTCCAAATTCTAGGTACCATGAAAGAACTGCTTTGAATTGTTACATGCACTCCTCTGGAATGACTATTTATTTTTGCAGGCATATTTGAAATCAGAAGCAGGATAGAGAAAATTCTTAGTACTGTGTTTTTCTGAGGAGTGTACACGCTGAGCACAAAGTGCATGATAAAATCTGAGATTAGGAGAAACTCAAACTGTCTGGATCTAAAATTTGACCTACTTTGAAGGTTGTCCCACATAAGAGTTTAATTTACAGACCAACCAAATGTAGACGTATCAGTGTTCATGTGCTGTAATAAAATTCTGTAAAGAACGTGAAATGTGACAATGATCTTTGAAAAGCTAGGTTATAGAAGTGATGTTACAAATTTTAGTAATGCTTTAAATTAAGTGTCTTCAATATGCTTAACCTTGCATTAAACTTAGATTTAATAAGACAGATGTGTATTAAGTACTGAATATACTTAAGGGAGCAATCTTGCGTTGGCAGGGGATGGACTCAATGACCTCCTAATAGTTCTCCTCCATCTCTAATTTCTGTGATACTAATTGATTATTAAAACACTTTTATTGAGGATTGATATGTAGCTATTACATAGTTATTAATCTTACAACCTAACTGATATTTAATTTATACAAGATTTTAACACACAATGTCATTTTAGTTTTTAGAGAGTAACCCTGGAACACTGGAGCTCTGAAAAATCTTGCTGGTAAATGAGGTTGGCCATTTTGGGGTTATTTCAGCTTTTTTGTGATAAAATCACACTTTGCGGGGGTTTGCAGAGCTCTCCACATTAAAAATGAAATGTTTGCCTCAGTTACAGCATTGCTCTGGAAAGACAAAGAAGCTTGTCAGGAAGGGAGGTACATTTATTTGGCTTAAATAGTATGTAATGTTAAGAATGGGTGATCTCACACAACAGTGACATTTTGAACATTTTAAAGATTGTTTCACTATTTCAGTTTTGGAATTGCAAAGAAATTTCCCCCAATCTATGAGAGTGAAGAAAATGGTGCAGGGATTTTGAACATTTAAAATTCATTTCTGTGAACGTTTGGCTAAGCAAAAAGCATAAGTTTTGCAGAGCTGTGTTATTAATTCAGCTTGTATATGCCTAGGGCCATGGCTCATAATGGCATTCCTTTCTTTTTAACAGACTGTCAGGATTTTCAAAGGACATCTAGAAAGCCGTAAGTGCCTATTTGTTGGATGTATTTCTCATACCCTAAAGGCTTTCTTTGATATGGACTGATCTTTTACATTTATGGATGGAAGCTGCATTAGAAAATGCCCTTTGTGAAAACCTGTAATATCTCCAGAGTTGCAAACATCTGATTTTTGGCTAAGGAAGTATGAAGTGTGTCAGAACTCCGAGTGCTTTTTGAAACAGGATTTTCAAATAATTAGCAGCAAGCAAAAATATGAATAAATGCAAAACCTAATGCAAATATGTACTAATGCTTGAAAGTTCCTAGCTACTTTAAATGATGTGGGGAGGGGGAAGGGAATGCTGCTTGATTTGCTTTTAGGATTGTGAGGTTCTTGTGCCTACGCTGTGATAAATATTTACATTCAACATATGCTTTTTGATGTCAAAAGTGTAACAACCAAGTTTTGTTTTTCAAGCAGAAGGCTAGAATGCAGATGGAAAGGACCTTTATGTCTGGGACACATTCACCCATCAGGGAGGAGATCGAGTTTTCAAGAACCAGACTGGTGATGTAGCTTGTGGCAGCTACACTCTGTGGGAGGAAGATTTGAAATGTATCAAACAGCTTGGATTGACTCATTATAGCTTTTCTCTTTCCTGGTCACGTCTGTTACCTGATGGGACGACAGGTTTCATCAACCAGAAAGGCAATTGTTTCTTAAAAATAGAAGGTTGCAGCTTTAATTCAAGGTTATTGCTGCAGTCTGGCATAATTAATCCAGTATGCTATTCTGCAGTGTAGCTTTGAAATTGCAACTTTTTTCAGAGTAATTATGGGATGATTTTTTATAGGTTTGCAACAACTTACTAATTAATATTCTAGATCCCTTTGGATAGCACAATCTTATGGGATAGGATTAGTATTATGTTTCGTGTGTATTTTTGCTTACATCAGTTTAATTGTAACTCTAAATCATTTTGCTTCATCAGAATGTTTTTAGTTACAGGAATCCTAGCCATGAGGATATTTTTGGATGGCTTGCAATAGACAATCCTCTTATTTGACAAATACATTTAGACAGATTACCAGTATACTCTGATGTAATGAACTTCACGTTGACTGTTTTGCAGTAAGAGGGACACATTTTTTTCAGATATTTTCTTTAGAAAATTAGAGGAGATTCTTCAGGCTCAGCTAGGAATGACGTCTGTGACAAACACAAGACAGCCCTTGCTCTGAATCAGTTTTCACAATCTCAGCAGACAATGTAAAAGTGTAAGTGTAAAGGGATACAAAACACAAATAAGGCAACTGGATTGCTAGGTGTCAGGTATAAAATTTGTTGCATATCTGATTTTATGTTAATTCCATTGGCATAGACTGGGGGAAAGATGAAGGTGACTCACTGGGAAAAAAAAGGAAATGACAATTTTCCCTGCCCAAAATAGGGAACAGAAGAAAGACAAAATAAAGAGAATTGTGAAGTATAAAAGCAACTGAAGCTGAACCAGAAAAGATGAGAGAATCAAAGCAGTTGGCTGAGGTCTCCTCTATGCTGGGAGGATAATGTTCCGAAGAAAACAAGGCAAAGTAGATTTGGATGAACCTTTGAATCTCAGCTCTGTCTCCTACTTTTCTGAATCTCAATTCTACCATGAAAATTTATACCTTTGCACTTCTACGGCAATGTTTACCTTGGCAATTCTTTTCTTCCACTGCTTTGAAGACTGCAAAGGTGAGAGGCTACAAAGAGAAAGGATATTTTAGAAAATGCTCTTCAGGTTACCCTGATCTGTACGAAGCAATATTCTTCTGCAGAATTTTGGTCATGGAGAGCTTGGCTGTTCAATAGGCAGCAGTCTGTCCTCTGCATCTTGCAGATTACGTTTCTCACCAGAGAGCGAAGGAGCCTTTGTTTCAGGAATTCAGAAGGGGGGGCTGAGGGATCTGCTGTAAGCAGACCAACCAGCCATTTTCCCTGCAGAGCATGACTGCAGAAACCGTGCCAGCAGCCCATAGAGGTTTGAATGGAAGCCTTCCTTTTGCCACCAAAATTTACAATATGTGGCCCACTTTTACTAGCACAGCTTGTCCTTCCCTTGGAATGCTTTTTGTGGTACATTGAATTCAAATTTGGCTGAGTCCTTGTGGTTTCTTCCCTGTCCTGATATTCCTTCAGCTAGTGCTGCAGGCACTGTGCAACACCATCAAGCAGCCCGCTGAACAGGCTTTGTTTCTTGGATGTCAGAGTGGGAGAAAGCAAGCAGATGCTTGGGAAGGAAAGCTAACATTTTGACAAAACTCAGCTATAATTTCAGAAAATGTTCACTTTATCTCCAGTATAAGCAGTTGCCTGATTAATATTATGAACTTTACATTTAGCGAAAGGGCATTGGAGAAACTCCAAGTAGGCCAGCTTTCATTAAGCAGGAGTTCACTTCTCTTGTGCAGTGATCTGTTGAAGCAATTGTAACTGCCTAGCATGGAAAGGCCAACATCTTCTATATAAACATTTTTACAAAGAGCATGTGAAGAATTAGAAAGCTTAGAGCAATGTCCTTTCAAATAAAATCATTCACACCAAGAGATTCCCTACCAATTTCACACCTAAAACAGAGGACATTTGAAAACCTTTAAAACTATTCTGTTTCCAACTCAATGGGTGTGGGGGCTTTTGCAGCAGCGATGCTGTAGGGTGTGTCTGATTTTAGGTTCAAACTTACCCCAAGTTTGTTTTTGAAGTAGTTTTACATGGTTATTTGTGCTTTAGAAGCTGTCCTGAGCTGTCACATTAGCTACTAAACACTAGGTGCAGGTGTGGAGAAGGACAGAATTGGTAGCCCTGGGACTGTTACGTCTTGGAGAGCTGGGTGTTTCGCCTCACTTCAGTGTTAAAGTAGGGAATCAAGATAGGGAGAGAAAAACAATAGCAAGGAGAAAAGAATAATCCTTCACTTTCCAGTGATAAAGTGCTCCTTAATGTCTGTAATCCCATAATTTTCGTGTGTCTCCAAAAAACCCTTATCTGCACACTTTCCTGGATGAAAGTTTTCTTTTATATTTCTACTTTTAGGTAGCCCACAGATATAGCCATAAAAAATAAATCAGGCTACTCTGGGAGGCATGAGACAATCTGGAAATTTGACTTGACATCTACATTTTTCAGGGATGCAGTTTGATTTCTCTTTTTTTCCTAACACAAAGCATAAATCTGTTCTGATAATGGTGTCTAATTGAGGTATAAAAAATCACAGAATCATGGAACGGCTTGGGTTAGAACGGACTTAAAGACAATCCATTTCCAACCCCCTTCTGTGGGCAGGGCTGCCACCCACCAGCTCAGGCTGCCCAGGGCCCATCCAACCTGGCCTTGAATACCACCAGGGATGCGGCATCCACAGCTTATCTGGGCAGCCTGTGCCAGTGCCTCACAACCCTCTGAGTAAAACATTTCCTCCTAATATCTAATGTAGATCTCCCTTCTTTTAATTTTAAACCATTCCCCCTCGTCCTATCACTATTTGCTCATGTAAAAAGTCAATCTCCCTCCTGTTTATAAGCTCTCTTCATCTATTGGAAGGCTGCAATGAGGTCTCCCCTCAGCCTTCTCTTCTCCAGACTGAACAAGCCCAACTGTCTCAACCTTTTCTCACAGGAGAGCTGCTCCAGCCCTCTGATATCTTTGTGGCCCTCCTCTGGACCCACTCCCACAGTTCCACATTCTTCTTGTACTGGGAGCCCCAGGCCTGGATGCAGTACTCCAGATGGGGANGTAGATCTCCCTTCTTTTAATTTTAAACCATTCCCCCTCGTCCTATCACTATTTGCTCATGTAAAAAGTCAATCTCCCTCCTGTTTATAAGCTCTCTTCATCTATTGGAAGGCTGCAATGAGGTCTCCCCTCAGCCTTCTCTTCTCCAGACTGAACAAGCCCAACTGTCTCAACCTTTTCTCACAGGAGAGCTGCTCCAGCCCTCTGATATCTTTGTGGCCCTCCTCTGGACCCACTCCCACAGTTCCACATTCTTCTTGTACTGGGAGCCCCAGGCCTGGATGCAGTACTCCAGATGGGGACTCACAACGGTGGAGCAGATAGGGATAATCCCCTCCCTCTCCCTGCTGCCACACCACTTTTGATGCATCCCAGGGTACTGTTGATCTTCCAGGCTGCAAGTGCACGCTGCTGGCTCACATCAAGCTTTTCATCCACCAGAACCCCCATAAATGATAACTGGTTGTGCTTAAACATTATAAATTGAAATAAATAATTTATAATCTGAAAAATAAAATAGGAAACCCCTTTGTCTTCTAGGCAAGCATTACTCTCAATGTGGTAGAAGAGGATCCTGTACCAGTAAAGGTTTTTTTTCCCCCGGATTATGTAGTAAACCTTGCAGACCCAACAGCAACAGTTAACACACAGCCAGTCTCTCTGAAGTCAAATGGGTACCTCTTCAAATGTAAGAGAAACAAACTGTATTTGTACCAAATTGGTTGCAAAGTGCAAGAATTATCAAAAATTACAGTTCTGATATATTCCTTCTCTTTTTATGTGGGTGCATTCTCAGGCTCACACACATATCTTCTCAGAATTTAATGTGTTCTTCTGGTGCTGTATTCAGAAGGAAAAGCAAACTACCTGTGAGATTTATTGTGAATTACTTAGTAAACAAACTTATTGAGTCTCGCTGTGCTAAAGGATGTGTATGCACATTTGTTTACAAGAAGTCACTGTCTAAATATGGGATTCATAATTGATTGCAGGAGTATATGCTGCATTAGAAAAAGCCATTTGACACAAATCCTTAAGATCGTTCATTTGAAGTTAGGATGATTTGAAGTCTAGTATTGTGCTTTTAAGGAGAAGGTAGTATAGGGTTCTTTGTTGACATTTTTAAATGTCAATACACACCAGGCTGTACCTACAAACCCCTGGAAGTATATAGTACAATATAATACAGACATTTATTAATGAACCGGTTTCCTGATTTGGATTAAAAAAATTCTCTGGTTCATACATTGGTAGTAATAATAATATAAACCATCCATGATCTCCTAGGCCTACATTTTGTTAACCTGTGCAATTTATTCTTTCTTCCTCCTTCTCCTTTCTACTGTGCTCTCATCTTTATTAGGCATTTTTCAGTTTGGAGTTCCATTATATTATAATGTCTCTCCTTGGGAGAGACATTTCCTAAGCAGCTGAGTCTTATTAGGATATGTGGGAGTCTAAGACCCACAAACTTTCAATAAATTTTAGATTTCTAAGGTTCTTTAACACTTTGGCGTATTTAGCCCAAGTCTCTGAAGTAAAGGCTGTCTGATTTCTGCATTCTACCAGCATGATGAAGAACTACTCCTGGCTGGAGCCTCTTAGCTTAACAAATAATAGTTCAAGGCCTCTGTTGGCCTTTTCCAATTACCTCACTAAACCAGATAGTTCTAGAAAAAGAGCGTGCTAATTGATACTCTTTGAACCAGAGCTGATGATATGTTTTGCAATATGTAGTGTTTTCAGAAGGCTTAAAAGTAATGTAGCTGTGTTTGGATTTAAGTAAAATTAAGAATGCTTATATGAGCGCTTAAGGTATTTTGATATTTAAACTTGCAGTGAACTCTGAGCAGTATAAAAATAGCCCTTTAGGAAACATATTCATGTCAGCCGCTTCTAAATCTGAACAGAAGGTGAATTCCTTTTAAGCTTCTAGAAATGCATCCCCAGTGCTGGCTGCCTTTAACAGTGCATCCAAGAGATTACAGTTGAACTCTGTCTTATCAAGGGGGACAAGAAAGGTTGGAAGTCATGAGATTTTAGAAAAGTGAGCTAATTCCTTCTTGGAACCAGAGGTTGCGCAGTCTGCATAATGATAGTGTAAAAGGGAAAGAGTTAGTTTAGAACAAACTGTTAGTTGGTTAGAAAAGCACCCCAAACTCTACCTAAAATCTACAAGAACCCCCATAAAAATCCATAAATGTCATACAGATCTGATAAGATGCCTCATCCAATGAGGGAATTATTGAATTCACACCATGAAAGGTATGAAGTGTATTGGTAGTGTCTTCTTTGTCTTGATGTTGTAATGGAGAGTGATGGAGAACAAAACAGCCTAGAGAATGCAGCTTATCCAGCTAACCAAGTTCAAATCACAAAAGATCAGCTGGGTTACCTTGCTGAATATGGCACTAAACTTTGTAAAAGTTACACTTCTCAAGGAGAAAAATTATTTCATTAGAACAAATCTACCTGTCCAACTTCAAGTGTCAGGATTTTTCCAACGCATTTTGGTCTTGTACATGCAGCTGGCCTGCCATCCAGGCGTTTAAATGAAAGGATTATGTTTTCATGTGACCAGCACCAATCAGAACTATTTTTCTCCTGAGGAGTTGCTGTCCACTGATCTATTTTGAAAATTTGCATCCTCATTTCATTTTATGTGCCTGAATTGAATACATTGTGTGCTGAGCATTTTTGCCAGCTCTGGGGTCTTGTAGCAGTAGTCGGCATGCAGTTGGGAGAGAATGTTTGCATCTCATAACAGAGAAAAATGTACAGCGAGGTTTAAAATGTTAAAATGTAATAAACTTAACAAGTTAACCCTTTTATGTTTTTTCCAATATTTTCAGGAGTCAATTACAACAACAAAATAATTGGTAACCTGGCAAATTGTATTCTGCTCACTGTATCACTTTGACTTACCTCAGTTTTTAGAAGATGAAGGTGGCTGGAGATCTGAAAAGATCACTGAGACCTTTGATAATTTATGCAAAATATTGCTGCAAAGCATTGAAGACTGAGTGAAGCTGTGGATCATTATTAATGAACCTTATGTTGTTGCTATACATGGTTGTGAAAAAGGTATAGCCCCTGTTTCAACAAAACCTTGTACAAGAGCTTACAAGGCAGCTCGTAATTTGATAAAACCTCTTGCTAAAGCCTGGCACAGTTATGATAAGATAATTGGAGAAAACAATGTGCCTATAGCTCTGAACTCAGATTGGCAGCACGTCTACAAATTCTGTAGCAAACCAAGAAGCAACTGAAGGGTACCTGTCCTTTACCTTAAAAAGCTTTGTCAGAACAGTAGTATTGATGGTGAATATCCAGCCATTGTGAAGTCACGGATATCTGCAACACATTAAGTTCAAGGTTACTAATCATCAAGACTTCTGGAATTTAGTAAAGAGTTAAAATGATGACCATGTACACTGATGACTTTGCTCTGAACTGTTTCACTTAAATCAAGAAAATGCAGACAAGAGGCTAAGTGTCTCAATGGCACGTGAGGCTGAGCAAGTAATGGATCCCTCTTGGTCTGTTGCAACTGGGAGTTGTTGGCTGGCTGTAGTACCATGGGGTTTACACTGAATTCTGTATTATATCAAAGTATGACAAAAGGCTCAAAGGACCATTTAACCACTATTAGCAAGCCTGTAAGGGGATCTGAGAATCCAGTGAATAATGTGGGCGATTTATTTTTTTGAGGAGCCCATCTGAATGGCATAAGGCATTGAATAAGATGCAAATAAACAAGTCACCTTGGGATTCTTAATTTAATTTTTGCACACTAGCTATAAAGAAGCCTTAGTGTTTTCCTATTGCTTTTGTAGTTGATAGCTATTTTCAAGTTTAAAAAGAAATACCAGTGTTTTATCATCTTTTGAACTTCAAAAATGATCTTTCTGATTCTAGCAGTAAGGCATTCCTGGCATGCATCTACTCCTGGCGATGGGACGTATGGTGACTGCCAGTACCAAGGGGTTAAGGAGCAGTGACAATAAGCAGATGCTAATGCAGGAAAGATATTTTAGACTTCTCATTAAAATAAGTCATTTCACTGTCTTCATGGATATTTGCACAGTTTTGCTTTTCCATTGTTAGTCATAAAAGGTCAGCTCATGGAAAATTAAGTTAATAGGGTCAGTGCAATTTGATGAAAACTAGTTTTAGTTTTAGCTTAGAAAAGATAGAGGGTAATGCATCTGATTTTATGGGCTTTCTTACATCTGTTCTGAATAAAACTTCTGCTCTCTTGTTCTAGGATATATATAATAACCCTATAATTTACATCACTGAGAATGGGTTTTCCCAAAGTGACCCTGCTTTACTTGATGACAGTCAACGATGGGAGCATTTCAGGCTGAATTTACAAGAAATTTTATAAGGTACCATTTAAAATGCTGAAAGATCAGTTGTTCTAACTTTATATAGTTTTCCATTGTGCTTATTTGCATTCAGCAATGACCAATGATTCTTGAAGCTAAGACTCATGCAAATCAGAGTAAAGTGATGCAATTAGGAAAAAAAAAATGTTTAGCTGAAGGGAAAGCAAGTAGTTTTAATCTTGCTTCCTCATCTTGGGATAGAAACAGATGGAAAGGTGCTCCATATATACATTATTTCTAAACTCAGTTCTGTAGGGCCATTAATTGAACAAAGCAACTGCATTGATCTTCAGAAGTGCTCATCACATCTCATTGTGAAGGATGTGAAGTTGAGTGCACCTGAAAAACTGACCATTAACTCTTGCAATGTACTTTCAGAATACGACCTCCCATGCAGAATAAGGTCTGTGCAATAATTCACTTTTGCATAGGGCCATTAAGTCTTTATAGCATAGCTTTTGCCTTTTATGTCAAGATGGCTAACGGTGTTAAGCACTGGCACACTGGCATTGTTCTTTCCTTCCCTTCCCTTCCCTTCCCTTCCCTTCCCTTCCCTTCCCTTCCCTTCCCTTCCCT